>JACCIZ010000357.1:0-63645 GCA_025506415.1 Flaveria robusta
TGTTTAATGTTTTTGTATAACTAGTTCCCTTGTATGTATTTAGTTAAGCATTCATGCATAGTCTGATGCACTAATCTGTAGTTGAATAATTTCGATTGAAATACAATTCACCGTTATTTACTTGGTCATGCTACATTGATTGACTTCTTTTTGATAGGTCACCCATTGGTTTTTCTTGTTAACGTATGATACTTACATCCCACCACTTTCATTTGATTATCGAATCTAATTAAATAAATAAGAGTAGTTTCTTCATCATTTACAAGTGGTTTACATGTCTTGATTGTCAATAAAGAAATCCACGGATTGACAGTTGTTATTTGGATTGATTAAGTTTATTTTGGAATAAAGAGTGTTTGATGTAGGTTGTTCAGTGTTATGGACGATATTTGAGGAGGAGTGGATTGATTTCAAGGGTCATTCGTGTGGTTTTGTATTCGTTTTGGTTTCGATGTAAACATCAATACTATGTAACATATGTGATTGACTAGTATGATTCCATATAATTACAATCAGATATCTTATATTGTTTTAGAAGTGTGTTTATTAGACTTAATAATCAAAACTCAAGAACGTTGCACGTTGTTAAGGAAAGCAAAAGCTATCGATGCGAAACAGTTGTTGTTTAATGTTTTTGTATAACTAGTTCCCTTTGTATGTATTTAGTTAAGCATTCATGAATAGTCTGATGCACTAATCTTAGTTGAATAATTTCGATTGAAATACAATTCACCGTTATTTACTTGGTCATGCTACATTGATTTGACTTTTTTTTGATAGGTCACACATTGTGTTTCTTGTTTAACATATTATTACTTACATCCCACCACTTTCATTTGATTATCGAATCTAATTAAATGAATAAGAGTAGTTTCTTCATCATTTACAAGTGGTTACTTGCCTTGATTGTCAAAAGAAATCTAGGGATTGACAGTTGTTATTTGGATTGATTTAGTTTATTTTGGAATAAAGAGTGTTTGATGTAGTTGTTCAGTGTTATGGACGATATTTGAGGAGGAGTGGATTGATTTCAAGGGTCATTCGTGTTGGTTTTTGTATTCGGTTTTTGGTTTCGATGTAACAATCTACTATGTAACATATTGATTGACTAGTATGATTCCAATAATAATTACAATCAGATATCTTTATATTGGTTTAGAAGTGTGTTTATAGACTTTATAATCAAAACTCAGACGTTGCACGTTGTTAGAAAGCAAAAGCTATCGATGCGAGAACAGTTGTTGTTTAATGTTTTTGTATAACTATTTCCTTTTTATGTATTTAGTTAAGCATTCATGAATAGTCTGATGCACTAATCTGTAGTTGAATAATTTCGATTGAAATACAATTCACCGTTATTTACTTGGTCATGCTACATTGATTTGACTTCTTTTTGATAGGTCACACATTGTGTTTCTTGTTTAACGTATGATTACTTACATCCCACCACTTTCATTTGATTATCGATTAATTAAATGAATAAGAGTAGTTTCTTCATCATTTACAAGTGGTTTACTTGCCTTGATTGTCAATAAAGAAATCTATGGATTGACAGTTGTTATTTGGATTGATTAAGTTTATTTTGGAATAAAGAGTGTTTGATGTAGTTGTTCAGTGTTATGGACGATATTTGAGGAAGAGTGGATTGATTTCAAGGGTCATTCGTGTGGTTTTGTATTCGTTTTTGGTTTCGATGTAAACAATCAACTATGTAACATATGTGATTGACTAGTATGATTCCAATAATAATTACAATCAGATATCTTTATATTGGTTTAGAAGTGTGTTTATTAGACTTTATAATCAAAACTCAAGAACGTTGCACGTTGTTAAGGAAAGCAAAAGCTATCGATGCGAGAACATTGTTGTTTAATGTTTTTGTATAACTAGTTCCCTTTGTATGTATTTAGTTAAGCATTCATGAATAGTCTTCTGCACTAATCTGTAGTTGAATAATTTCGATTGAATACAATTCACCGTTATTTACTTGGTCATGCTACATTGATTTGACTTCTTTTTGATAGTCACACATTGTGTTTCTTGTTTAAACGTATGATTACTTACATCCCACCACTTTCATTTGATTATCGAATCTAATTAAATGAATAAGAGTAGTTCTTCATCACTTACAAAGTGGTTTACTTGCCTTGATTGTCAATAAAGAAATCTAGAGATGGATAGTTGTTATTTGGATTGATTAGTTTATTTTGGAATAAAAGTGTTTGATGTAGGTTGTTCATGTTATGGACGATATTTGAGGGAAGTGGATTGATTTCAAGGGTCATTCGTGTGGTTTTGTATTCGGTTTTTTGGTTTCGATGTAAACAATCATACTATGTAACATATGTGATTGACTAGTATGATTCCAATAATTACAATCAGATATCTTTATATTGGTTTAGAAGTGTGTTTATTAACTTATAATCAAAACTCAAGAACGTTGCACGTTGTTAAGGAAAGCAAAAGCTATCGATGCGAGACAATTGTTGTTTAATGTTTTTGTATAACTAGTTCCCTTTGTATGTATTTAGTTAAGCATTCATGAATAGTCTGATGCACTAATCTGTAGTTGAATAATTTCGATTGAAATACAATTCACCGTTATTTACTTGGTCATGCTACATTGATTTGACTTCTTTTTGATAGGTCACACATTGTGTTCTTGTTTAACATATATTACTTACATCCCACCACTTTCATTTGATTATCGAATCTAATTAATGAATAAAGTAGTTTTCTTCATCATTTACAAGTGGTTACTTGCCTTGATTGTCAATAAGAAATCTAGGATTGACAGTTGTTATTTGGATTGATTAGTTTATTTTGGAATAAAGAGTGTTTGATGTAGTTGTTCATGTTATGGACGATATTTGAGGAGGAGTGGATTGATTTCAGGGTCATTCGTGTGGTTTTGTATTCGGTTTTGGTTTCGATGTAAACAATCATACTAGTAACATATGTGATTGACTAGTATGATTCCAATAATAATTACAATCAGATACTTTATATTGTTTAGAAGTGTGTTTATTAGACTTTATAATCAAAACTCAAGAACGTTGCACGTTGTTAAGGAAAGCAAAAGCTATCGATGCGAGAACATTGTTGTTTAATGTTTTTGTATAACTAGTTCCCTTTGTATGTATTTTTAAGCATTCATGAATAGTCTCTGCACTAATCTGTAGTTGAATAATTTGATTGAAATACAATTCACCGTTATTTACTTGGTCATGCTACATTGATTTGACTTCTTTTTGATAGGTCCACATTGTGTTTCTTGTTTAACGTATGATTACTTACATCCACCACTTTCATTTGATTATCGAATCTATTTAATGAATAAGAGTAGTTTTCTTCATCATTTACAAGTGGTTTACTTGCCTTGATTGTCAATAAGAAATCTAGGATTGATAGTTGTTATTTGGATTGATTAAGTTTATTTTGGAATAAAGAGTGTTTGATGTATTGTTCAGTGTTATGGACGATATTTGAGGAGGAGGATTGATTTCAAGGGTCATTCGTGTGTTTTTGTATTCGGTTTTGGTTTCGATGTAAACAATCATACTATGTAACATATGTTGATTGACTAGTAATTTCATAATAATTACAATCAGATATCTTTATATTGGTTTAGAAGTGTGTTTATTAGACTTATAATCAAAACTCAAGAACGTTGCACGTTTTAGGAAAGCAAAAGCTATCGATGCGAGAACAAGTGTTGTTTAATGTTTTTGTATAACTAGTTCCCTTTGTATGTATTTAGTTAAGCATTCATGAATAGTCTGATGCACTAATCTGTAGTTGAATAATTTCGATTGAAATACAATTCACCGTTATTTACTTGGTCATGCTACATTGATTTGACTTCTTTTTGATAGGTCACACATTGTGTTTCTTGTTTAACGTATGATTACTTACATCCCACCACTTTCATTTGATTATCGAATCTAATTAAATGAATAGAGTAGTTTCTTCATCATTTACAAGTGGTTTACTTGCCTTGATTGTCAATAAAGAAATCTAGGATTGACAGTTTTATTTGGATTGATTAAGTTTATTTTGGAATAAAGAGTGTTTGATGTAGGTTGTTCAGTGTTATGGACGATATTTGAGAGAGTGGATTGATTTCAAGGGTCATTCGTGTGGTTTTGTATTCGTTTTTGGTTTCGATGTAAACAATCATACTATGTAACATATGTGATTGACTAGTATGATTCCAATAATAATTACAATCAGATATCTTTATATTGTTTAGAAGTGTGTTTATTAGACTTTAATAATCAAACTCAAGAACGTTGCACGTTGTTAAGGAAAGCAAAAGCTATCGATGCGAGAACAGTTGTTGTTTAATGTTTTTGTATAACTAGTTCCCTTTTGTATGTATTTAGTTAAGCATTCATGAATAGTCTTCTGCCTAATCTGTTTTGAATAATTTCGATTGAAATACAATCACCGTTATTTACTTGGTCATGCTACCTTGATTTGACTTCTTTTTGATAGGTCCCACATTGTGTTTCTTGTTTAACGTATGATTACTTACATCCAACCACTTTCATTTGATTATGAATCTAATTAAATGAATAAGAGTAGTTTCTTCATCATTTACAAGTGGTTTACTTGCCTTGATTGTCAATAAAGAAATCTAGGATTGATAGTTGTTATTTGGATTGATTAAGTTTATTTTGGAATAAGAGTGTTTGATGTAGGTTGTTCAGTGTTATGGACGATTTTAGGAGAGTGGATTGATTTCAAGGGTCATTCGTGTGGTTTTGTATTCGGTTTTGGTTTCGATGTAAACAATCATACTATGTAACATATGTGATTGACTAGTATGATTCCAATAATAATACAATCAGATATCTTTATATTGGTTTAGAAGTGTGTTTTATTACTTTATAATCAAAACTCAAGAACGTTGCACGTTGTTAAGGAAAGCAAAAGCTATCGATGCGAGAACATTGTTGTTTAATGTTTTTGTATAACTAGTTCCCTTTGTATGTATTTAGTTAAGCATTCATGAATAGTCTGATGCACTAATCTGTAGTTGTATAATTTTGATTGAAATACAATTCACCGTTTTTTACTTGGTCATGCTACATTGATTTGACTTCTTTTTGATAGGTCACACATTGTGTTTCTTGTTTAACATATAATTACTTACATCCCACCACTTTCATTTGATTATCGAATCTAATTAAATGAATAAGAGTAGTTCTTCTCATCATTTACAAGTGGTTTACTGCCTTGATTGTCAATAAAGAAATCTAGAGATTGACAGTTGTTATTTGGATTGATTAAGTTTATTTTGGAATAAAGAGTGTTTGATGTAAGTTGTTTAGTGTTATGGACGATATTTGAGGAAGAGTGGATTGATTTCAAGGGTCATTCGTGTGGTTTTGTATTCGGTTTTGGTTTCGATGTAAACAATCATACTATGTAACATATGTGATTGACTAGTATGATTCCAATAATAATTACAATCAGATATCTTTATATTGGTTTAGAAGTGTGTTTATTAGACTTTATAATCAAAACTCAAGAACGTTGCACGTTGTTAAGGAAAGCAAAAGCTATCGATGCGAGAACAGTTGTTGTTTAATGTTTTTGTATAACTAGTTTCCTTTGTATGTATTTAGTTAAGCATTCATGAATAGTCTGATGCACTAATCTGTAGTTGAATAATTTCGATTGAAATACAATTCACCGTTATTTACTTGGTCATGCTACATTGATTTGACTTCTTTTTGATAGGTCACACATTGTTTTCTTGTTTAACGTATTATTACTTACATCCCACCACTTTCATTTGATTATCGAATCTAATTAAATGAATAAGAGTAGTTTCTTCATCATTTACAAGTGGTTTACTTGCCTTGATTGTCAATAAAGAAATCTAGGGATTGACAGTTGTTATTTGGATTGATTAAGTTTATTTTGGAATAAAGAGTGTTTGATGTAAGTTGTTCAGTGTTATGGACGATATTTGAGGAAGAGTGGATTGATTTCAAGGGTCATTCGTGTGGTTTTGTATTCGGTTTTGGTTTCGATGTAAACAATCATACTATGTAACATATGTGATTGACTAGTATGATTCCAATAATAATTACAATCAGATATCTTTATATTGGTTTAGAAGTGTGTTTATTAGACTTTATAATCAAAACTCAAGAACGTTGCACGTTGTTAAGGAAAGCAAAAGCTATCAATGCGAGAACAATTATTGTTTAATGTTTTTGTATAACTAGTTCCCTTTGTATGTATTTAGTTAAGCATTCATGAATAGTCTTATGCACTAATCTGTAGTTGAATAATTTCGATTGAAATACAATTCACCGTTATTTACTTGGTCATGCTACATTGATTTGACTTCTTTTTGATAGGTCCACATTGTGTTTCTTGTTTAACGTATGATTACTTACATCCAACCACTTTCATTTGATTATCGAATCTAATTAAATGAATAAGAGTAGTTTCTTCATCATTTACAAGTGGTTTACTTGCCTTGATTGTCAATAAAGAATCTAGAGATTGATAGTTGTTATTTGGATTGATTAAGTTTATTTTGGAATAAAGAGTGTTAATGTAGGTTGTTCAGTGTTATGGACGATATTTGAGGAGAGTGGATTGATTTCAAGGGTCATTCGTGTGGTTTTGTATTCGGTTTTGGTTTCGATGTAAACAATCATACTATGTAACATATGTGATTGACTAGTATGATTCCAATAATAATTACAATCAGATATCTTTATATTGGTTTAGAAGTGTGTTTATTAGACTTATAATCAAAACTCAAGAACGTTGCACGTTGTTAAGGAAAGCAAAAGCTATCGATGCGAGAACATTGTTGTTTAATGTTTTTGTATAACTAGTTCCCTTTGTATGTATTTAGTTAAGCATTCATGAATAGTCTTCTGCACTAATCTGTAGTTGATAATTTCGATTGAAATACAATTCACCGTTATTTACTTGGTCATGCTACATTGATTTGACTTCTTTTTGATAGGTCACACATTGTGTTTCTTGTTTAACGTATGATTACTTACATCCACCACTTTCATTTGATTATGAATCTAATTAAATGAATAAGAGTAGTTTCTTCATCATTTACAAGTGGTTTACTTGCCTTGATTGTCAATAAAGAAATCTAAGATTATAGTTGTTATTTGGATTGATTAAGTTTATTTTGGAATAAAGAGTGTCTAATGTAAGTTGTTCAGTGTTATGGACGATATTTTAGGGAGAGTGGATTGATTTCAAGGGTCATTCGTGTGGTTTTGTATTCGGTTTTGGTTTCGATGTAAACAATCATGCTATGTAACATATGTGATTGACTAGTATGATTCCAATAATAATTACAATCAGATATCTTTATATTGGTTTAGAAGTGTGTTTATTAGACTTTATAATCAAAACTCAAGAACGTTGCACATTGTTAAGGAAAGCAAAAGCTATCGATGCGAGAACAATTGTTGTTTAATGTTTTTGTATAACTAGTTCCCTTTGTATGTATTTAGTTAAGCATTCATGAATAGTCTGATGCACTAATCTGTAGTTGAATAATTTCGATTGAAATACAATTCACCGTTATTTACTTGGTCATGCTACATTGATTTGACTTCTTTTTGATAGGTCACACATTGTGTTTCTTGTTTAACATATTATTACTTACATCCCACCACTTTCATTTGATTATCGAATGTAATTAAATGAATAAGAGTAGTTTCTTCATCATTTACAAGTGGTTTACTTGCCTTGATTGTCAATAAAGAAATCTAGGATTGACAGTTTTATTTGGATTGATTTTTATTTTGGAATAAAGAGTGTTTGATGTAAGTTGTTCAGTGTTATGGACGATATTTGAGGAAGAGTGGATTGATTTCAAGGGTCATTCGTGTGGTTTTGTATTCGGTTTTGGTTTCGATGTAAACAATCATACTATGTAACAAATGTGATTGACTAGTATGATTCCAATAATAATTACAATCAGATATCTTTATATTGTTTAGAAGTGTGTTTTTTAGACTTATAATCAAACTCAAGAACGTTGCACGTTGTTAAGGAAAGCAAAGCTATCGATGCGAGAACAGTTGTTGTTTAATGTTTTTGTATAACTAGTTTCCTTTGTATGTATTTAGTTAAGCATTCATGAATAGTCTGTTGCACTAATCTGTAGTTGAATAATTTCGATTGAAATACAATTCACCGTTATTTACTTGGTCATGCTACATTGATTTGACTTCTTTTTGATAGGTCACACATTGTGTTTCTTGTTTAACATATTATTACTTACATCCCACCACTTTCATTTGATTATCGAATGTAATTAAATGAATAAGAGTAGTTTCTTCATCATTTACAAGTGGTTTACTTGCCTTGATTGTCAATAAAGAAATCTAGGGATTGACAGTTGTTATTTGGATTGATTAAGTTTATTTTGGAATAAAGAGTGTTTGATGTAAGTTGTTCAGTGTTATGGACGATATTTGAGGAAGAGTGGATTGATTTCAAGGGTCATTCGTGTGGTTTTGTATTCGGTTTTGGTTTCGATGTAAACAATCATACTATGTAACATATGTGATTGACTAGTATGATTCCAATAATAATTACAATCAGATATCTTTATATTGGTTTAGAAGTGTGTTTATTAGACTTTATAATCAAAACTCAAGAACGTTGCACGTTCTTAAGGAAAGCAAAAGTTATCGATGCGAGAACAATTGTTGTTTAATGTTTTTGTATAACTAGTTCCCTTTGTATGTATTTAGTTAAGCATTCATGAATAGTCTTCTGCACTAATCTGTAGTTGAATAATTTCGATTGAAATACAATTCACCGTTATTTACTTGGTCATGCTACCTTGATTTGACTTCTTTTTGATATGTCACACATTGTGTTTCTTGTTTAACGTATGATTACTTACATCCAACCACTTTCATTTGATTATGGAATCTAATTAAATGAATAAGAGTAGTTTCTTCATCATTTAGAAAGTGGTTTACTTGCCTTGATTGTCAATAAAGAAATCTAGAGATTGATAGTTGTTATTTGGATTGATTAAGTTTATTTTGGAATAAAGAGTGTCTGATGTAAGTTGTTCAGTGTTATGGACGATATTTTAGGGAGAGTGGATTGATTTCAAGGGTCATTCGTGTGGTTTTGTATTCGGTTTTGGTTTCGATGTAAACAATCATGCTATGTAACATATGTGATTGACTAGTATGATTCCAATAATAATTACAATCAGATATCTTTATATTGGTTTAGAAGTGTGTTTATTAGACTTTATAATCAAAACTCAAGAACGTTGCACATTGTTAAGGAAAGCAAAAGCTATCGATGCGAGAACAATTGTTGTTTAATGTTTTTGTATAACTAGTTCCCTTTGTATGTATTTAGTTAAGCATTCATGAATAGTCTGATGCACTAATCTGTAGTTGAATAATTTCGATTGAAATACAATTCACCGTTATTTACTTGGTCATGCTACATTGATTTGACTTCTTTTTGATAGGTCACACATTGTGTTTCTTGTTTAACATATTATTACTTACATCCCACCACTTTCATTTGATTATCGAATGTAATTAAATGAATAAGAGTAGTTTCCTCATCATTTACAAGTGGTTTACTTGCCTTGATTGTCAATAAAGAAATCTAGGGATTGACAGTTGTTATTTGGATTGATTAAGTTTATTTTGGAATAAAGAGTGTTTGATGTAAGTTGTTCAGTGTTATGGACGATATTTGAGGAAGAGTGGATTGATTTCAAGGGTCATTCGTGTGGTTTTGTATTCGGTTTTGGTTTCGATGTAAACAATCATACTATGTAACATATGTGATTGACTAGTATGATTCCAATAATAATTACAATCAGATATCTTTATATTGGTTTAGAAGTGTGTTTATTAGACTTTATAATCAAAACTCAAGAACGTTGCAAGTTGTTAAGGAAATCAAAAGCTATCGATGCGAGAACAGTTGTTGTTTAATGTTTTTGTATAACTAGTTTCCTTTGTATGTATTTAGTTAAGCATTCATGAATAGTCTGTTGCACTAATCTGTAGTTGAATAATTTCGATTGAAATATAATTCACCGTTATTTACTTGGTCATGCTACATTGATTTGACTTCTTTTTGATAGGTCACACATTGTGTTTCTTGTTTAACATATTATTACTTACATCCCACCACTTTCATTTGATTATCGAATGTAATTAAATGAATAAGAGTAGTTTCTTCATCATTTACAAGTGGTTTACTTGCCTTGATTGTCAATAAAGAAATCTAGGGATTGACAGTTGTTATTTGGATTGATTAAGTTTATTTTGGAATAAAGAGTGTTTGATGTAAGTTGTTCAGTGTTATGGACGATATTTGAGAAGAGTGGATTGATTTCAAGGTCATTCGTGTGGTTTTGTATTCGGTTTTGGTTTCGATGTAAACAATCATACTATGTAACATATGTGATTGACTAGTATGATTCCAATAATAATTACAATCAGATATCTTTATATTGGTTTAGAAGTGTGTTTATTAGACTTTATAATCAAAACTCAAGAACGTTGCACGTTCTTAAGGAAAGCAAAAGTTATCGATGCGAGAACAATTGTTGTTTAATGTTTTTGTATAACTAGTTCCCTTTGTATGTATTTAGTTAAGCATTCATGAATAGTCTTCTGCACTAATCTGTAGTTGAATAATTTCGATTGAAATACAATTCACCGTTATTTACTTGGTCATGCTACCTTGATTTGACTTCTTTTTGATATGTCACACATTGTGTTTCTTGTTTAACGTATGATTACTTACATCCAACCACTTTCATTTGATTATGGAATCTAATTAAATGAATAAGAGTAGTTTCTTCATCATTTAGAAAGTGGTTTACTTGCCTTGATTGTCAATAAAGAAATCTAGAGATTGATAGTTGTTATTTGGATTGATTAAGTTTATTTTGGAATAAAGAGTGTCTAATGTAAGTTGTTCAGTGTTATTTGAGGAGAGTGATTATTTCAGGGTCATTCGTGTGGTTTTGGGTGTGTGTGGTGCGTTTTGGTTTCGATGTAAACATCATGCTATGAACATTGTGATTGACTAGTATGATTCCAATAATAATTACAATCAGATATCTTTATATTGGTTTAGAAGTGTGTTTATTAGACTTTATAATCAAAACTCAAGAACGTTGCACGTTCTTAAGGAAAGCAAAAGTTATCGATGCGAGAACAATTGTTGTTTAATGTTTTTGTATAACTAGTTCCCTTTGTATGTATTTAGTTAAGCATTCATGAATAGTCTTCTGCACTAATCTGTAGTTGAATAATTTCGATTGAAATACAATTCACCGTTATTTACTTGGTCATGCTACCTTGATTTGACTTCTTTTTGATAGGTCACACATTGTGTTTCTTGTTTAACGTATGATTACTTACATCCAACCACTTTCATTTGATTATGGAATCTAATTAAATGAATAAGAGTAGTTTCTTCATCATTTGGAAAGTGGTTTACTTGCCTTGATTGTCAATAAAGAAATCTAGAGATTTATAGTTGTTATTTGGATTGATTAAGTTTATTTTGGAATAAAGAGTGTTTATGTATTGTTCAGTGTTATGGACGATATTTGAGGAGAGTGGATTGATTTCAAGGTCATTCGTGTGTTTTGTATTCGGTTTTGGTTTCGATGTAAACAATCATACTATGTAACATATGTGATTGACTAGTATGATTCTAATGATAATTACAATCAGATATCTTTATATTGGTTTAGAAGTGTGTTTATTAGACTTTATAATCAAAACTCAAGAACGTTGCATGTTGTTAAGAAAAGCAAAAGCTATCGATGCGAGAACAATTGTTGTTTAATGTTTTTATATAACTAGTTCCTTTTGTATGTATTTATTTAAGCATTCATGAATAGTCTGATACACTAATCTGTAGTTGAATAATTTCGATTGAAATACAATTCACCGTTATTTACTTGGTCATGCTACATTGATTTGACTTCTTTTTGATAGGTCACACATTGTGTTTCTTGTTTAACATATTATTACTTACATCCCACCACTTTCATTTGATTATCGAATCTAATTAAATGAATAAGAGTAGTTTCTTCATCATTTACAAGTGGTTTACTTGCCTTGATTGTCAATAAAGAAATCTATGGATTGACAGTTGTTATTTGGATTGATTAAGTTTATTTTGGAATAAAGAGTGTTTGATGTAGTTGTTCAGTGTTATGGACGATATTTGAGGAGAGTGGATTGATTTCAAGGGTCATTCGTGTGGTTTTGTATTCGGTTTTGGTTTCGATGTAAACAATCATACTATGTAACATATGTGATTGACTAGTATGATTCCAATAATAATTACAATCAGATATCTTTATATTGGTTTAGAAGTGTGTTTATTAGACTTTATAATCAAAACTCAAGAACGTTGCACGTTGTTAAGGAAAGCAAAAGCTATCGATGCGAGAACAGTTGTTGTTTAATGTTTTTGTATAACTAGTTTCCTTTGTATGTATTTAGTTAAGCATTCATGAATAGTCTGATGCACTAATCTGTAGTTGAATAATTTCGATTGAAATACATTCACCGTTATTTACTTGGTCATGCTACATTGATTTGACTTCTTTTTGATAGGTCACACATTGTGTTTCTTGTTTAACATTATTACTTACATCCCACCACTTTCATTTGATTATCGAATCTAATTAAATGAATAAGAGTAGTTTCTTCATCATTTACAAGTGGTTTACTTGCCTTGATTGTCAATAAAGAAATCTAGGATTGATAGTTGTTATTTGGATTGATTAGTTTATTTTGGAATAAAGAGTGTTTGATGTAGTTGTTCAGTGTTATGGACGATATTTGAGGAGAGTGGATTGATTTCAAGGGTCATTCGTGTGGTTTTGTATTCGGTTTTGGTTTCGATGTAAACAATCATACTATGTAACATATGTGATTGACTAGTATGATTCCAATAATATTACAATCAGATATCTTTATATTGGTTTAGAAGTGTGTTTATTAGACTTTATAATCAAAACTCAAGAACGTTGCACGTTGTTAAGGAAAGCAAAAGCTATCGATGCGAGAACATTGTTGTTTAATGTTTTTGTATAACTAGTTCCCTTTGTATGTATTTAGTTAAGCATTCATGAATAGTCTGATGCACTAATCTGTAGTTGAATAATTTCGATTGAAATACAATTCACCGTTATTTACTTGGTCATGCTACATTGATTTGACTTCTTTTTGATAGGTCACACATTGTGTTTCTTGTTTAACGTATTATTACTTACATCCCACCACTTTCATTTGATTATCGAATCTAATTAAATGAATAAGAGTAGTTTCTTCATCATTTACAAGTGGTTTACTTGCCTTGATTGTCAATAAAGAAATCTAGGGATTGACAGTTGTTATTTGGATTGATTAAGTTTATTTTGGAATAAAGAGTGTTTGATGTAGTTGTTCAGTGTTATGGACGATATTTGAGGAGAGTGGATTGATTTCAAGGGTCATTCGTGTGGTTTTGTATTAGGTTTTGGTTTCGATGTAAACAATCATACTATGTAACATATGTGATTGAATAGTATGATTCCAATAATAATTACAATCAGATATCTTTATATTGGTTTAGAAGTGTGTTTATTAGTCTTAATAATCAAAACTCAAGAACGTTGCACGTTGTTAAGGAAAGCAAAAGCTATCGATGCGAGAACAGTTGTTGTTTAATGTTTTTGTATAACTAGTTTCCTTTGTATGTATTTAGTTAAGCATTCATGAATAGTCTGATGCACTAATCTGTAGTTGAATAATTTCGATTGAAATACAATTCACCGTTATTTACTTGGTCATGCTACATTGATTTGACTTCTTTTTGATAGGTCACACATTGTGTTTCTTGTTTAACGTATGATTACTTACATCCCACCACTTTCATTTGATTATCGAATCTAATTAAATGAATAAGAGTAGATTCTTCATCATTTACAAGTGGTTTACTTGCCTTGATTGTCAATAAAGAAATCTAGGATTGATAGTTGTTATTTGGATTGATTAAGTTTATTTTGGAATAAAGAGTGTTTGATGTAGTTGTTCAGTGTTATGGACGATATTTGAGGAGGAGTGGATTGATTTCAGGGTCATTCGTGTGGTTTTGTATTCGGTTTTGGTTTCGATGTAAACAATCATACTATGTAACATATGTGATTGACTAGTATGATTCCAATAATAATTACAATCAGATATCTTTATATTGGTTTAGAAGTGTGTTTATTAGACTTTATAATCAAAACTCAAGAACGTTGCACGTTGTTAAGGAAAGCAAAAGCTATCGATGCGAGAACATTGTTGTTTAATGTTTTTGTATAACTAGTTCCCTTTGTATGTATTTAGTTAAGCATTCATGAATAGTCTGATGCACTAATCTGTAGTTGAATAATTTCGATTGAAATACAATTCACCGTTATTTACTTGGTCATGCTACCTTGATTTGACTTCTTTTTGATATGTCACACATTGTGTTTCTTGTTTAACGTATGATTACTTACATCCAACCACTTTCATTTGATTATCGAATCTAATTAAATGAATAAGTAGTTTCTTCATCATTTACAAGTGGTTTACTTGCCTTGATTGTCAATAAAGAAATCTAGAGATTGATAGTTGTTATTTGGATTGATTAAGTTTATTTTGGAATAAAGAGTGTCTAATGTAAGTTGTTCAGTGTTATGGACGATATTTTAGGGAGAGTGGATTGATTTCAAGGGTCATTCGTGTGGTTTTGTATTCGGTTTTGGTTTCGATGTAAACAATCATGCTATGTAACATATGTGATTGACTAGTATGATTCCAATAATAATTACAATCAGATATCTTTATATTGGTTTAGAAGTGTGTTTATTAGACTTTATAATCAAAACTCAAGAACGTTGCACGTTGTTAAGGAAAGCAAAAGCTATCGATGCGAGAACAATTGTTGTTTAATGTTTTTGTATAACTAGTTCCCTTTGTATGTATTTAGTTAAGCATTCATGAATAGTCTGATGCACTAATCTGTAGTTGAATAATTTCGATTGAAATACAATTCACCGTTATTTACTTGGTCATGCTACATTGATTTGACTTCTTTTTGATAGGTCACACATTGTGTTTCTTGTTTAACGTATGATTACTTACATCCCACCATTTTCATTTGATTATCAAATCTAATTAAATGAATAAGAGTAGTTTCTTCATCATTTACAAGTGGTTTACTTGCCTTGATTGTCAATAAAGAAATCTATGGATTTACGGTTGTTATTTGGATTGTTTAAGTTTATTTTGTAATAAAGAGTGTTGATGTAAGTTGTTCAGTGTTATGGAAGATATTTGAGGAGGAGTGGATTGATTTCAAGGGTCATTCGTGTGGTTTTGTATTCGGTTTTGGTTTCGATGTAAACAATCATACTATGTAACATATGTGATTGACTAGTACGATTCCAATGATAATTACAATCAGATATCTTTATATTGGTTTAGAAGTGTGTTTATTAGACTTTAATCAAAACTCAAGAACGTTGCACGTTGTTAAGGAAAGCAAAAGCTATCGATGCGAGAACAATTGTTGTTTAATGTTTTTGTATAACTAGTTCCCTTTGTATGTATTTAGTTAAGCATTCATGAATAGTCTGATCCACTAATCTGTAGTTGAATAATTTCGATTGAAATACAATTCACCGTTATTTACTTGGTCATGCTACATTGATTTGACTTCTTTTTGATAGGTCACACATTGTGTTTCTTGTTTAACGTATGATTACTTACATCCCACCACTTTCATTTGATTATCGAATCTAATTAAATGAATAAGAGTAGTTTCTTCATCATTTACAAGTGGTTTACTTGCCTTGATTGTCAATAAAGAAATCTAGAGATTGATAGTTGTTATTTGGATTGATTAGTTTATTTTGGAATAAAGAGTGTTTGATGTAGTTGTTCAGTGTTATGGACGATATTTGAGGAGAGTGGATTGATTTCAAGGGTCATTCGTGTGGTTTTGTATTCGGTTTTGGTTTCGATGTAAACAATCATACTATGTAACATATGTGATTGACTAGTATGATTCCAATAATAATTACAATCAGATATCTTTATATTGGATTAGAAGTGTGTTTATTAGACTTTATAATCAAAACTCAAGAACGTTGCACGTTGTTAAGGAAAGCAAAAGCTATCGATGCGAGAACAATTGTTGTTTAATGTTTTTGTATAACTAGTTCCCTTTGTATGTATTTAGTTAAGCATTCATGAATAGTCTGATGCACTAATCTGTAGTTGAATAATTTCGATTGAAATACAATTCACCATTATTTACTTGGTCATGCTACATTGATTTGACTTCTTTTTGATAGGTCACACATTGTGTTTCTTGTGATTACTTACATCCCACCACTTTCATTTGATTATCAAATCTAATTAAATGAATAAGAGTAGTTTCTTCATCATTTACAAGTGGTTTACATGCCTTGATTGTCAATAAAGAAATCTAGGGATTGACAGTTGTTATTTGGATTGATTAAGTTTATTTTGGAATAAAGAGTGTTTGATGTAGGTTGTTCAGTGTTATGGACGATATTTGAGGAGAGTGGATTGATTTCAAGGGTCATTCGTGTGGTTTTGTATTCGGTTTTGGTTTCGATGTAAACAATCATACTATGTAACATATGTGATTGACTAGTATGATTCCAATAATATTACAATCAGATATCTTTATATTGGTTTAGAAGTGTGTTTATTAGACTTTATAATCAAAACTCAAGAACGTTGCACGTTGTTAAGGAAAGCAAAAGCTATCGATGCGAGAACAGTTGTTGTTTAATGTTTTTGTATAACTAGTTCCTTTGTATGTATTTAGTTAAGCATTCATGAATAGTCTATGCACTAATCTGTAGTTGAATAATTTCGATTGAAATACAATTCACCGTTATTTACTTGGTCATGCTACATTGATTTGACTTCTTTTTGATAGGTCACACATTGTGTTTCTTGTTTAACGTATTATTACTTACATCCCACCACTTTCATTTGATTAT
Source organism: Flaveria robusta (assembly GCA_025506415.1). Taxonomy (NCBI): domain Eukaryota; kingdom Viridiplantae; phylum Streptophyta; class Magnoliopsida; order Asterales; family Asteraceae; genus Flaveria; species Flaveria robusta. The sequence continues at coordinate 17,081 of JACCIZ010000357.1, forward strand.
CGAATCTAATTAAATGAATAAGAGTAGTTTCTTCATCATTTACAAGTGGTTTACTTGCCTTGATTGTCAATAAAGAAATCTAGGGATTGACAGTTGTTATTTGGATTGATTTAGTTTATTTTGGAATAAAGAGTGTTTGATGTAGGTTGTTCAGTGTTATGGACGATATTTGAGGAGGAGTGGATTGATTTCAAGGGTCATTCGTGTTGTTTTGTATTCGGTTTTGGTTTCGATGTAAACAATCATACTATGTAACATATGTGATTGACTAGTATGATTCCAATGATAATTACAATCAGATATCTTTATATTGGTTTAGAAGTGTGTTTATTAGACTTTATAATCAAAACTCAAGAACGTTGCACGTTGTTAAGGAAAGCAAAAGCTATCGATGCGAGAACAATTGTTGTTTAATGTTTTTGTATAACTAGTTCCCTTTGTATGTATTTAGTTAAGCATTCATGAATAGTCTTTGCACTAATCTGTAGTTGAATAATTTCGATTGAAATACAATTCACCGTTATTTACTTGGTCATGCTACATTGATTTGACTTCTTTTTGATAGGTCACACATTGTGTTTCTTGTTTAACGTATGATTACTTACATCCAACCACTTTCATTTGATTATGGAATCTAATTAAATGAATAAGAGTAGTTTCTTCATCATTTACAAGTGGTTTACTTGCCTTGATTGTCAATAAAGAAATCTAGGATTGATAGTTGTTATTTGGATTGATTAAGTTTATTTTGGAATAAAGAGTGTTTAATGTAGGTTGTTCAGTGTTATAGACGATATTTGAGGAGGAGTGGATTGATTTCAAGGGTCATTCGTGTGGTTTTATATTCTGTTTTGGTTTCGATGTAAACAATCAGACTATGCAACATATGTGATTGACTAGTATGATTCCAATAATAATTACAATCAGATATCTTTATATTGGATTAGAAGTGTGTTACTAGACTTTATAATCAAAACTCAAGAACGTTGCACGTTGTTAAGGAAAGCAAAAGCTATCGATGCGAGAACAATTTTTGTTTAATGTTTTTGTATAACTAGTTCCCTTTGTATGTATTTAGTTAATCATTCATGAATAGTCTAATGCACTAATCTGTAGTTGAATAATTTCGATTGAAATACAATTCACAGCTATTTACTTGGTCAAGCCACATTGATTTGCATTCTTTTTGATAGGTCACACATTGTGTTTCTTGTTTAACATATGATTACTTACATCCCACCACTTTCATTTGATTATCGAATCTAATTAAATGAATAAGAGTAGTTTCTTCATCATTTACAAGTGGTTTACTTGCCTTGATTGTCAATAAAGAAATCTAGGGATTGACAGTTGTTATTTGGATTGATTAAGTTTATTTTGGAATAAAGAGTGTTTGATGTAGTTGTTCAGTGTTATGGACGATATTTGAGGAGAGTGGATTGATTTCAAGGGTCATTCGTGTGGTTTTGTATTCGGTTTTGGTTTCGATGTAAACAATCATACTATGTAACATATGATTGACTAGTATGATTCCAATAATAATTACAATCAGATATCTTTATATTGGTTTAGAAGTGTGTTTATTAGACTTATAATCAAAACTCAAGAACGTTGCACGTTGTTAAGGAAAGCAAAGTATCGATGCGAGAACAGTTGTTGTTTAATGTTTTTGTATAACTAGTTCCCTTTGTATGTATTTAGTTAAGCATTCATGAATAGTCTGATGCACTAATCTGTAGTTGAATAATTTCGATTGAAATACAATTCACCGTTATTTACTTGGTCATGCTACATTGATTTGACTTCTTTTTGATAGTCACACATTGTGTTTCTTGTTTAACGTATGATTACTTACATCCCCACTTTCATTTGATTATCGAATCTAATTAAATGAATAAGAGTAGTTTTTCTCATCATTTACAAGTGGTTTACTTGCCTTGATTGTCAATAAAGAAATCTAGGATTGATAGTTGTTATTTGGATTGATTAGTTTATTTTGGAATAAAGAGTGTTTGATGTAGGTTGTTCAGTGTTATGGACGATATTTGAGGAGAGTGGATTGATTTCAAGGGTCATTCGTGTGTTTTGTATTCGGTTTTGGTTTCGATGTAAACAATCATACTATGTAACATATGTGATTGACTAGTATGATTCCAATATAATTACAATCAGATATCTTTATATTGGTTTAGAAGTGTGTTTATTAGACTTAATAATCAAAACTCAAGAACGTTGCACGTTGTTAAGGAAGCAAAAGCTATCGATGCGAGAACATTGTTGTTTAATGTTTTTGTATAACTAGTTCCCTTTGTATGTATTTAGTTAAGCATTCATGAATAGTCTGATGCACTAATCTGTAGTTGAATAATTTCGATTGAAATACAATTCACCGTTATTTACTTGGTCATGCTACATTGATTTGACTTCTTTTTGATAGGTCACACATTGTGTTTCTTGTTTAACATATGATTACTTACATCCCACCACTTTCATTTGATTATCGAATCTAATTAAATGAATAGAGTAGTTTCTTCATCATTTACAAGTGGTTTACTTGCCTTGATTGTCAATAAAGAAATCTAGGATTGACAGTTGTTATTTGGATTGATTAAGTTTATTTTGGAATAAAGAGTGTTTGATGTAGGTTGTTCAGTGTTATGGACGATATTTGAGGAGAGTGGATTGATTTCAAGGGTCATTCGTGTGGTTTTGTATTCGGTTTTGGTTTCGATGTAAACAATCATACTATGTAACATATGTGATTGACTAGTATGATTCCAATAATAATTACAATCAGATATCTTTATATTGGTTTAGAAGTGTGTTTATTAGACTTATAATCAAAACTCAAGAACGTTGCACGTTGTTAAGGAAAGCAAAAGCTATCGATGCGAGAACATTGTTGTTTAATGTTTTTGTATAACTAGTTCCCTTTGTATGTATTTAGTTAAGCATTCATGAATAGTCTTCTGCACTAATCTGTAGTTGAATAATTTCGATTGAAATACAATTCACCGTTATTTACTTGGTCATGCTACCTTGATTTGACTTCTTTTTGATATGTCACACATTGTGTTTCTTGTTTAACGTATGATTACTTACATCCAACCACTTTCATTTGATTATCGAATCTAATTAAATGAATAAGAGTAGTTTCTTCATCATTTACAAGTGGTTTACTTGCCTTGATTGTCAATAAGAAATCTAGGATTGATAGTTGTTATTTGGATTGATTAAGTTTATTTTGGAATAAAGAGTGTTTGATGTAGGTTGTTCAGTGTTATGGACGATATTTAGGGAGAGTGGATTGATTTGAAGGGTCATTCGTGTGGTTTTGTATTCGGTTTTGGTTTCGATGTAAACAATCATACTATGTAACATATGTGATTGACTAGTATGATTCCAATAATAATTACAATCAGATATCTTTATATTGGTTTAGAAGTGTGTTTATTAGACTTAATAATCAAAACTCAAGAACGTTGCACGTTGTTAAGGAAAGCAAAAGCTATCGATGCGAGAACAGTTGCTGTTTAATGATTTTGTATAACTAGTTCCCTGTGTATGTATTTAGTTAAGCATTTATAAATAGTCTGATGTACTAATCTGTAGTTCTATAATTTCGAGTGAAATACAATTCACCGTTATTTACTTGGTCATGCTACATTGATTTGACTTCTTTTTGATAGGTCACACATTGTGTTTCTTGTTTAACATATGATTACTTACATCCCACCACTTTCATTTGATTATCGAATGAAATTAAATGAATAAGAGTAGTTTCTTCATCATTTACAAGTGGTTTACTTGCCTTGATTGTCAATAAAGAAATCTATGGACTGACAGTTGTTATTTGGATTGATTAAGTTTATTTTGGAATAAAGAGTGTTTGATGTAGTTGTTCAGTGTTATGGACGATATTTGAGGAGAGTGGATTGATTTCAAGGGTCATTCGTGTGGTTTTGTATTCGGTTTTGGTTTCGATGTAAACAATCATACTATGTAACATATGTGATTGACTAGTATGATTCCAATAATAATTACAATCAGATATCTTTATATTGTTTAGAAGTGTGTTTATTAGACTTTATAATCAAAACTCAAGAACGTTGCACGTTGTTAAGGAAAGCAAAAGCTATCGATGCGAGAACAATTGTTGTTTAATGTTTTTGTATAACTAGTTCCCTTTGTATGTATTTAGTTAAGCATTCATGAATAGTCTTTGCACTAATCTGTAGTTGAATAATTTCGATTGAAATACAATTCACCGTTATTTACTTGGTCATGCTACATTGATTTGACTTCTTTTTGATAGGTCACACATTGTGTTTCTTGTTTAACGTATGATTACTTACATCCCACCACTTTCATTTGATTATCGAATCTAATTAAATGAATAAGAGTAGTTTCTTCATCATTTACAAGTGGTTTACTTGCCTTGATTGTCAATAAAGAAATCTAGAGATTGATAGTTGTTATTTGGATTGATTAAGTTTATTTTGGAATAAAGAGTGTTTGATGTAAGTTGTTCAGTGTTATGGACGATATTTAGGAGAGTGGATTGATTTCAGGGTCATTCGTGTGGTTTTGTATTAGGTTTTGGTTTCGATGTAAACAATCATACTATGTAACATATGTGATTGAATAGTATGATTCCAATATTAATTATATTCAGATATCTTTATATTGGTTTAGAAGTGTGTTTATTAGTCTTAATAATCAAAACTCAAGAACGTTGCACGTTGTTAAGGAAAGCAAAAGCTATCGATGCGAGAACAATTGTTGTTTAATGTTTTTGTATAACTAGTTTCCTTTGTATGTATTTAGTTAAGCATTCCTGAATAGTCTGATGCACTAATCTGTAGTTGAATAATTTCGATTGAAATACAATTCACCGTTATTCACTTGGTCATGCTACATTGATTTGACTTCTTCTTGATAGGTTACACATTGTGTTTCTTGTTTAACATACGATTACTTACATCTTACCACTTTCATTTGATTATCGAATCAAATTAAATGAATAAGAGTAGTTTCTTCATCATTTACAAGTGGTTTACTTGCCTTGATTGTCAATAAAGAAATCTATGGACTGACAGTTCTTATTTGGATTGATTTAGTTTATTTTGGAATAAAGAGTGTTTGATGTAGGTTGTTCAGTGTTATGGACGATATTTGAGGAGGAGTGGATTGATTTCAAGGGTAATTCGTGTGGTTTTGTATTCGGTTTTTGTTTCGATGTAAACAATCATACTATGTAACATATGTGATTGACTAGTATGATTTCAATAATAATTACAATCAGATATCTTTATATTGGATTAGAAGTGTGTTTATTAGACTTTATAATCAAAACTCAAGAATGTTGCACGTTGTTAAAGAAAGCAAACGCTATCGATGCGAGAACAATTGTTGTTTAATGTTGTTGTATAACTAGTTCCCTTTGTATGTATTTAGTTAAGCATTCATGAATAGTCTGATGCACTAATATGTAGTTGAATAATTTCGATTGAAATACAATTCACCGTTATTTACTTGGTCATGCTACATTGATTTGACTTCTTTTTGATAGGTCACACATTGTGTTTCTTGTTTAACGTATGATTACTTACATCCCACCACTTTCATTTGATTATCGAATCTAATTAAATGAATAAGAGTAGTTTCTTCATCATTTACAAGTGGTTTACTTGCCTTGATTGTCAATAAAAAATCTATGGACTGACAGTTGTTATTTGGATTGATTTGTTCATTTTGGAATAAGAGTGTTTGATGTAGGTTGTTCAGTGTTATGGACGAGATTTGAGGAGGAGTGGATTCATTTCTAGGGTCATTTGTGTTGTTTTGTATTCGGTTTTGGTTTCGATGTAAACAATCATACTATGTAACATATGTGATTGACTAGTATGATTCCAATGATAATTACAATCAGATACCTTTATATTTGTTTAGAAGTGTGTTTATTAGACTTAATAATCAAAACTCAAGAACGTTGCACGTTGTTAAGGAAAGCAAAAGCTATCGATGCGAGAACAGTTGTTGTTTAATGTTTTTGTATAACTAGTTCACTTTGTATATATTTAGTTAAGCATTCATGAATAGTCTGATGCACTAATCTGTAGTTGAATAATTTCGATTGAAATACAATTCACCGTTATTTACTTGGTCATGCTACATTGATTTGACTTCTTTTTGATAGGTCACACATTGTGTTTCTTGTTTAACGTATGATTACTTACATCCAACCACTTTCATTTGATTGAATCTAATTAAATGAATAAGAGTAGTTTCTTCATCATTTACAAGTGGTTTACTTGCCTTGATTGTCAATAAAGAAATCTAGAGATTGATAGTTGTTATTTGGATTGATTAAGTTTATTTTGGAATAAAGAGTGTCTAATGTAAGTTGTTCAGTGTTATGGACGATATTTTAGGGAGAGTGGATTGATTTCAAGGGTCATTCGTGTGGTTTTGTATTCGGTTTTGGTTTCGATGTAAACAATCATGCTATGTAACACATGTGATTGACTAGTATGATTCTAATAATAATTACAATCAGATATCTTTATATTGGTTTAGAAGTGTGTTTATTAGACTTTATAATCAAAACTCAAGAACGTTGCACGTTGTTAAGGAAAGCAAAAGCTATCGATGCGAGAACATTGTTGTTTAATGTTTTTGTATAACTAGTTCCCTTTGTATGTATTTAGTTAAGCATTCATGAATAGTCTGATGCACTAATCTGTAGTTGAATAATTTCGATTGAAATACAATTCACCGTTATTTACTTGGTCATGCTACATTGATTTGACTTCTTTTTGATAGGTCACACATTGTGTTTCTTGTTTAACATATGATTACTTACATCCCACCACTTTCATTTGATTATCGAATCTAATTAAATGAATAAGAGTAGTTTCTTCATCATTTACAAGTGGTTTACTTGCCTTGATTGTCAATAAAGAAATCTAGGGATTGACAGTTGTTATTTGGATTGATTAAGTTTATTTTGGAATAAAGAGTGTTTGATGTAAGTTGTTCAGTGTTATGGACGATATTTGAGGATGAGTGGATTGATTTCAAGGGTCATTCGTGTGGTTTTGTATTCGGTTTTGGTTTCGATGTAAACAATCATACTATGTAACATATGTGATTGACTAGTATGATTCCAATAATAATTACAATCAGATATCTTTATATTGGTTTAGAAGTGTGTTTATTAGACTTTATAATCAAAACTCAAGAACGTTGCACGTTGTTAAGGAAAGCAAAAGCTATCGATGCGAGAACAATTGTTGTTTAATGTTTTTGTATAACTAGTTCCCTTTGTATGTATTTAGTTAAGCATTCATGAATAGTCTTCTGCACTAATCTGTAGTTGAATAATTTCGATTGAAATACAATTCACCGTTATTTACTTGGTCATGCTACATTGATTTGACTTCTTTTTGATAGGTCACACATTGTGTTTCTTGTTTAACATATGATTACTTACATCCCACCACTTTCATTTGATTATCGAATCTAATTAAATGAATAAGAGTAGTTTATTCATCATTTACAAGTGGTTTACTTGCCTTGATTGTCAATAAAAAAATCTATGAACTGACAGTTGTTATTTGGATTGATTTGTTCATTTTGGAATATAGAGTGTTTGATGTAGGTTGTTCAGTGTTATGGACGAGATTTGAGGAGGAGTGGATTCATTTCTAGGGTCATTTGTGTTGTTTTGTATTCGGTTTTGGTTTCGATGTAAACAATCATACTATGTAACATATGTGATTGACTAGTATGATTCCAATGATAATTACAATCAGATACCTTTATATTTGTTTAGAAGTGTGTTTATTAGACTTAATAATCAAAACTCAAGAACGTTGCACGTTGTTAAGGAAAGCAAAAGCTATCGATGCGAGAACAGTTGTTGTTTAATGTTTTTGTATAACTAGTTCCCTTTGTATGTATTTAGTTAAGCACTCATAAATAGTCTAATGCACTAATCTGTAGTTGAATAATTTCGATTGAAATATAATTCACCGTTATTTACTTGGTCATGCTACATTGATTTGACTTCTTTTTGATAGGTCACACATTGTGTTTCTTGTTTAACGTATGATTACTTACATCCCACCACTTTCATTTGATTATCGAATCTAATTAAATGAATAAGAGTAGTTTCTTCATCATTTACAAGTGGTTTACTTGCCTTGTTTGTCAATAAAAAATCTATGGATTGACAGTTGTTATTTGGATTGATTTAGTTTATTTTGGAATAAAGTGTTTGATGTAGGTTGTTCAGTGTTATGGACGAGATTTGAGGAGGAGTGGATTCATTTAAGGTCATTTGTGTGGTTTTGTATTCGGTTTTGGTTTCGATGTAAACAATAATACTATGTAACATATTTGATTGACTAGTATTATTCCAATGAAAATTACAATGAGATATGTTTATATTGGTTTAGAAATGTGTTTATTAGACTTAATAATCAAAACTCAAGAACGTTGCACATTGTTAAGGAAAGCAAAAGTTATCGATGCGAGAATAGTTGTTGTTTAATGTTTTTGTATAACTAGTTCTTTTTGAATGTATTTAGTTAAGAGTTTATGAATAGTCTGATGCACTAATCTGTAGTTGAATAATTTCGATTGAAATGCAATTCACCGTTATTTACTTGGTCATGCTACATTGATTTGACTTCTTTTTGATAGGTCGCACATTGTGTTTCTTGTTTAACGTATGATTACTTACATCCCACCCCTTTCAATTGATTATCGAATCTAGTTAAATAAATAAGAGTAGTTTCTTCATCATTTACAAGTGGTTTACTTGCCTTGATTGTCAATAAAGAAATCTATGATTGATAGTTGTTATTTGGATTGATTAAGTTTATTTTGGAATAAAGAGTGTTTGATGTAGGTTGTTCAGTGTTATGGACGAGATTTGAGGAGGAGTGGATTCATTTTTAGGGTCATTAGTGTGGTTTTGTATTCGGTTTTGTTTTCGATGTAAACAATAATACTATGTAACATATGTGATTGACTAGTATGATTCCAATAATAATTACAATCAGATATCTTTATATTGGATTAGAAGTGTGTTTATTAGACTTTATAATCAAAACTGAAGAACGTTGCACGTTGTTAAGGAAAGCAAAAACTATCGATGCGAGAACAATTTTTGTTTAATGTTTTTGTATAACTAGTTCCCTTTGTATGTATTTAGTTAAGCATTCATGAATAGTCTTATGCACTAATCTGTAGTTGAATAATTTCGATTGAAATACAATTCACCGTTATTTACTTGGTCATGCTACCTTGATTTGACTTCTTTTTGATATGTCACACATTGTGTTTCTTGTTTAACGTATGATTACTTACATCCAACCACTTTCATTTGATTATGGAATCCAATTAAATGAATAAGAGTAGTTTCTTCATCATTTACAAGTGGTTTACTTGCCTTGATTGTCAATAAAGAAATCTAGAGATTGACAGTTGTTATTTGGATTGATTAAGTTTATTTTGAAATAAAGAGTGTTTGATGTAGGTTGTTTATTGTTATGGACGAGATTTGAGGAGGAATGGATTCATTTCTAGGGTCATTTGTGTTGTTATGTATTCGGTTTTGGTTTCGATGTAAACAATCATACTACGTAACATATGTGATTGACTAGTATGATTCCAAAGATAATTACAATCAGATACCTTTATATTGGTTTAGAAGTGTGTTTATTAGACTTAATAATCAAAACTCAAGAACGTTGCACGTTGTTAAGGAAAGCAAAAGCTATCGATGCGAGAACAGTTGTTGTTTAATGTTTTTGTATAACTAGTTTCCTTTGTATGTATTTAGTTAAGGATTCATGAATAGTCTGATGCACTAATCTGTAGTTGAATAATTTCGATTGAAATACAATTCACCGTTATTTACTTGGTCATGCTACATTCATTTGACTTGTTTTTGATAGGTCACACATCCCACCACTTTCATTTGATTATCGAATCTAATTAAATGAGTAAGAGTAGTTTATTCATTATTTACAAGTGGTTTACTTGCCTTGATTGTCAATAAAAAAATCTATGGACTGACAGTTGTTATTTGGATTGATTTGTTCATTTTGGAATATAGAGTGTTTGATGTAGGTTGTTCAGTGTTATGGACGAGATTTGAGGAGGAGTGGATTCATTTCTAGGGTCATTTGTGTTGTTTTGTATTCGGTTTTGGTTTCGATGTAAACAATCATACTCTGTAATATACGTGATTGACTAGTACGATTCCAATGATAATTACAATCAGATACCTTTATATTTGTTTAGAAGTGTGTTTATTAGACTTAATAATCAAAACTCAAGAACGTTGCATGTTGTTAAGGAAAGCAGAAGCTATCGATGCGAGAACAGTTGCTGTTTAATGATTTTGTATAACTAGTTCCCTTTGTATGTATTTAGTTAAGCATTCATGAATAGTCTTATGCACTAATCTGTAGTTGAATAATTTCGATTGAAATACAATTCACCGTTATTTACTTGGTCATGCTACATTGATTTGACTTCTTTTTGATAGGTCACACATTGTGTTTCTTGTTTAACATATGATTACTTACATCCCACCACTTTCATTTGATTATCGAATCTAATTAAATGAATAAGAGTAGTTCCTTCATCATTTACAAGTGGTTTACTTGCCTTGATTGTCAATAAAAAATCTATGGACTGACAGTTCTTATTTGGATTGATTTAGTTCATTTTGGAATAAAGAGTGTTTGATGTAGGTTGTTCAGTGTTATGGACGAGATTTGAGGAGGAGTGGATTCATTTCTAGGGTCATTTGTGTTGTTTTGTATTCGGTTTTGGTTTCGATGTAAACAATCATACTATGTAACATATGTGATTGACTAGTATGATTCCAATGATAATTACAATCAGATATCTTTATATTGGTTTAGAAGTGTGTTTATTAGACTTTATAATCAAAACTCAAGAACGTTGCACGTTGTTAAGGAAAGCAAAAGCTATCGATGCGAGAACAGTTGTTGTTTAATGTTTTTGTATAACTAGTTCCCTTTGTATGTATTTAGTTAAGCATTCATGAATAGTCTTATGCACTAATCTGTAGTTGAATAATTTCGATTGAAATACAATTCACCGTTATTTACTTGGTCATGCTACATTGATTTGACTTCTTTTTGATAGGTCACACATTGTGTTTCTTGTTTAACATATGATTACTTACATCCCACCACTTTCATTTGATTATCGAATCTAATTAAATGAATAAGAGTAGTTTCTTCATCATTTACAAGTGGTTTACTTGCCTTGATTGTCAATAAAAAAATCTATGGACTGACAGTTGTTATTTGGATTGATTTGTTCATTTTGGAATAAAGAGTGTTTGATGTAGGTTGTTCAGTGTTATGGACGAGATTTGAGGAGGAGTGGATTCATTTCTAAGGTCATTTGTGTGGTTTTGTATTTGGTTTTGGTTTCGATGTAAACAATCATACTATGTAACATATTTGATTGACTAGTATGATTCCAATGATAATTACAATCAGATTTCTTTATATTGTTTTTGAAGTGTGTTTATTTGACTTAATAATCAAAACTCAAGAACGTTGCACGTTGTTAAGGAAAGCAAAAGCTATCGATGCGAGAACAGTTGTTGTTTAATGTTTTTGTATAACTAGTTCACTTTTTATATATTTAGTTAAGCATTCATATTTAGTCTGATGCACTAATCTATAGTTGAATAATTTCGATTGAAATATAATTCACCGTTATTTACTTGGTCATGCTACATTGATTTGACTTCTTTTTGATAGGTCGCACATTGTGTTTCTTGTTTAACGTATGATTACTTACATCCCACCACTTTATTTGATTATCGAATCTAATTAAATGAATAAAAGTAGTTTCGTCATCATTTACAAGTGGTTTACTTGCCTTGATTGTCAATAAAGAAATCTATGTATTGATAGTTGTTATTTGGATTGATTAATTTATTTTGGAATAAAGAGTTGTTTGATGTAGGTTGTTCAGTGTTATGGACGATATTTGAGGAGGAGTGGAGTCATTTCTAGGGTCATTTGTGTTGTTTTGTATTCGGTTTTGGTTTCGATGTAAACAATCATACTATGTAACATATGTGATTGACTAGTATGATTCCAATAATAATTACAATCAGATATCTTTATATTGGTTTAGAAGTGTGTTTATTAGACTTTATAATCAAAACTCAAGTGGAACAACTGTTGTTTATTGTTTTTGTATAACTAGTTCTCTTTGTATGTATTTAGTTAAGCATTCATGAATAGTCTTATGCACTAATCTGTAGTTGAATAATTTAGATTGAAATACAATTCACCGTTATTTACTTGGTCATGCTACATTGATTTGACTTCTTTTTGATAGGTCACACATTGTGTTTCTTGTTTAACGTATGATTACTTACATCCCACCACTTTCATTTGATTATCGAATCTAATTAAATGAATAAGAGTAGTTTATTCATCATTTACAAGTGGTTTACTTGCCTTGATTGTCAATAAAGAAATCCACGGATTGATAGTTGTTATTTGGATTAATTAAGTTTATTTTGGAATAAAGATTGTTTGATGTAGGTTATTCAGTGTTATGGACGATATTTGAGGAGGAGTGGATTGATTTCAAGGGTCATTCGTGTGGTTTTGTATTCGGTTTTGTTTTCGATGTAAACAATCATACTATGTAACATATGTGATTGACTATTATGATTTCAATAATAATTACAATCAGATATCTTTATATTGGTTTAGAAGTGTGTTTATTAGACTTTATAATCAAAACTCAAGAACGTTGCACGTTGTTAAGGAAAGCAAAAGCTATCGATGCGAGAACAATTGTTGTTTAATGTTTTTGTATAACTAGTTCCCTTTGTATGTATTTAGTTAAGCAATCATGAATAGTCTGATGCACTAATCTGTAGTTGAATAATTTCCATTGAAATACAATTCACCGTTATTTACTTGGTCATGCTACATTGATTTTACTTCTTTTTGATAGGTCACACATTGTGTTTCTTGTTTAATGTATGATTACTTACATCCCTCCACTTTCATTTGATTATCGAATCTAATTAAATGAATAAGAGTAGTTTCTTCATCATTTACAAGTGGTTTACTTGCCTTGATTGTCAATAAAGAAATCTATGGACTGACAGTTCTTATTTGGATTGATTTAGTTCATTTTGAAATAAAGAGTGTTTGATGTAGGTTGTTCATTGTTATAGACGAGATTTGAGGAGGAGTGGATTCATTTCTAGGGTCATTTGTGTTGTTTTGTATTCGGTTTTGGTTTCGATGTAAACAATCATACTATGTAACATATGTGATTGACTAGTATGATTCCAATGATAATTACAATCAGATACCTTTATATTGGTTTAGAAGTGTGTTTATTAGACTTAATAATCAAAACTCAAGAACGTTGCACGTTGTTAAGGAAAGCAAAAGCTATCGATGCGAGAACAGTTGTTGTTTAATGTTTTTGTATAACTAGTTTCCTTTGTATGTATTTAGTTAAGCATTCATGAATAGTCTGATGCACTAATCTGTAGTTGAATAATTTCGATTGAAATACAATTCACCGTTATTTACTTGGTCATGCTACATTGATTTGACTTCTTTTTGATAGGTCGCACATTGTGTTTCTTGTTTAACGTATGATTACTTACATCCCACCACTTTCATTTGATTATCGAATCTAATTAAATGAATAAGAGTAGTTTCTTCATCATTTACAAGTGGTTTACATGTCTTGATTGTCAATAAAGAAATCCACGGATAGATAGTTGTTATTTGGATTAATTAAGTTTATTTTGGAATAAAGATTGTTAGATGTAGGTTATTCAGTGTTATGGACGATATTTGAGGAGGAGTGGATTGATTTCAAGGGTCATTCGTGTGGTTTTGTATTCGGTTTTGTTTTCGATGTAAACAATCATACTATGTAACATATGTGATTGACTAGTATGATTCAATAATAATTACAATCAGATATCTTTATATTGGTTTAGAAGTGTGTTTATTAGACTTATAATCAAAACTCAAGAACGTTGCATGTTGTTAAGGAAAGCAAAAGCTATCGATGCGAGAACAATTGTTGTTTAATGTTTTTGTATAACTAGTTCCCTTTGTATGTGTTTAGTTAAGCAATCATGAATAGTCTGATGCACTAATCTGTAGTTGAATAATTTTGATTGAAATACAATTCACCGTTATTTACTTGGTCATGCTACATTGATTTTACTTCTTTTTGATAGGTCACACATTGTGTTTCTTGTTTAATGTATGATTACTTACATCCCTCCACTTTCATTTGATTATCGAATCTAATTAAATTAATAAGAGTAGTTTATTCATCATTTACATGTGGTTTACTTGCCTTGATTGTCAATAAAAAATCAATGGACTGACAGTTGTTATTTGGATTGATTTGTTCATTTTGGAATATAGAGTGTTTGATGTAGGTGTTCAGTGTTATGGACGAGATTTGAGGAGGAGTTGATTCATTTCTAGGGTCATTTGTGTGTTTTGTATTCGGTTTTGGTTTCGATGTAAACAATCATACTATGTAACATATGTGATTGACTAGTATGATTCCAATGATAATTACAATCAGATACCTTTATATTGGTTTAGAAGTGTGTTTATTAGACTTAATAATCAAAACTCAAGAACGTTGCACGTTGTTAAGGAAAGCAAAAGCTATCGATGCGAGAACAGTTGTTGTTTAATGTTTTTGTATAACTAGTTTCCTTTGTATCTATTTAGTTAAGCATTCATGAATAGTCTGATGCACTAATCTGTAGTTGAATAATTTCGATTGAAATACAATTCACCGTTATTTACTTGGTCATGCTACATTGATTTGACTTCTTTTTGATAGGTCACACATTGTGTTTCTTGTTTAACGTATGATTACTTACATCCCACCACTTTCATTTGATTATCGAATCAAATTAAATGAATAAGAGTAGTTTCTTCATCATTTACAAGTGGTTTACTTGCCTTGATTGTCAATAAAGAAATCTATGGACTCACAGTTTTTATTTGGATTGATTTAGTTCATTTTGGAATAAAGAGTGTTTGATGTAGGTTGTTCAGTGTTATGGGATAGATTTGAGGAGGAGTGGATTCATTTCTAGGATCATTTGTGTTGTTTTGTATTCGGTTTTGGTTTCGATGTAAACAAGCATACTATGTAACATATGTGATTGACTAGTACGATTCTAATGATAATTACAATCAGATACCTTTATATTTGTTTAGAAGTGTGTTTATTAGACTTAATAATCAAAACTCAAGAACGTTGCACGTTGTTAAGGAAAGCAAAAGCTATCGATGCGAGAACAGTTGATGTTTAATGATTTTTTATAACTAGTTCCCTTTGTATGTATTTAGTTAAGCATTTATGAATAATCTTATGCACTAATCTGTAGTTGAATAATTTCGATTGAAATACAATTCACCGTTATTTACTTGGTCATGCTACATTGATTTGACTTCTTTTTGATAGGTCACACATCCCACCACTTTCATTTGATTATCGAATCTAATTAAATAAATAAGAGTAGTTTCTTCATCACTTACATGTGGTTTACTTGCCTTGATTGTCAAAAAAAATCTACGGATTGATAGTTGTTATTTGGATTGATTAAGTTTATTTTGGAATAAAGAGTGTTTGATGTAGGTTGTTCAGTGTTATGGACGATATTTGAGGAGGAGTGGATTCATTTCTAGGGTCATTTGTGTTTTGTTGTATTCGGTTTTGGTTTCGATGTAAACAATCATACTATGTAATATATGTGATTGACTAGTATGATTCCAATGATAATTACAATCAGATACCTTTATATTTTTAGAAGTGTGTTTATTAGACTTAATAATCAAAACCAAGAACGTTGCACGTTGTTAAGGAAAGCAAAAGCTATCGATGCGAGAACAGTTGCTGTTTAATGATTTTGTATAACTAGTTCCCTTTGTATGTATTTAGTTAAGCATTCATGAATAGTCTTATGCACTAATCTGTAGTTGAATAATTTCGATTGAAATACAATTCACCGTTATTTACTTGGTCATGCTACATTGATTTGACTTCTTTTTGATAGGTCACACATTGTGTTTCTTGTTTAACGTATGATTACTTACATCCCACCACTTTCATTTGATTATCGAATCTAATTAAATGAATAAGAGTAGTTTATTCATCATTTACAAGTGGTTTACTTGCCTTGAT
This sequence comes from Flaveria robusta, assembly GCA_025506415.1. NCBI lineage: Eukaryota > Viridiplantae > Streptophyta > Magnoliopsida > Asterales > Asteraceae > Flaveria > Flaveria robusta. The sequence goes on from JACCIZ010000357.1 coordinate 33,356, forward strand.
TGTCAATAAAAAATCAATGGACTGACAGTTGTTATTTGGATTGATTTGTTCATTTTGGAATATAGAGTGTTTGATGTAGGATGTTCAGTGTTATGGACGAGATTTGAGGAGGAGTTGATTCATTTCTACGGTCATTTGTGTGGTTTTGTATTCGGTTTTGGTTTCGATGTAAACAATCATACTATGTAACATATGTGATTGACTAGTATGATTCCAATGATAATTACAATCAGATACCTTTATATTGGTTTAGAAGTGTGTTTATTAGACTAAATAATCAAAACTCATGAACGTTGCACGTTGTTAAGGAAAGCAAAAGCTATCGATGCGAGAACAGTTGTTGTTTAATGTTTTTGTATAACTAGTTTCCTTTGTATGTATTTAGTTAAGCATTCATGAATAGTCTGATGCACTAATCAGTAGTTGAATAATTTCGATTGAAATACAATTCACTGTTATTTGTGGTCATGCTACATTGATTTGACTTCTTTTTGATAGGTCACACATTGTGTTTCTTGTTTAACGTATGATTACTTACATCCCACCACTTTCATTCGATTATCGAATCAAATTAAATGAATAAGAGTAGTTTTCTTCATCATTTACAAGTGGTTTACTTGCTTTGATTGTCAATAAAGAAATCTTTGGACTGACATTTTTTATTAGGATTGATTTAGTTCATTTTGGAATAAAGAGTGTTTGATGTAGGTTGTTCAGTGTTATGGGATAGATTTGAGGAGGAGTGGATTCATTTCTAGGGTCATTTGTGTTGTTTTGTATTCGGTTTTGGTTTCGATGTAAACAATCATACTATGTAACATATGTGATTGACTAGTATGATTCCAATGATAATTACAATCAGATACCTTTATATTGGTTTAGAAGTGTGTTTATTAGACTTAATAATCAAAACTCAAGAACGTTGCACGTTGTTAAGGAAAGCAAAAGCTATCGATGCGAGAACAGTTGTTTTTAATGTTTTTATAACTAGTTCCCTTTGTATGTATTTAGTTAAGCATTTATGAATAATCTTATGCACTAATCTGTAGTTGAATAATTTCGATTGAAATACAATTCACCGTTATTTACTTGGTCATGCTACATTGATTTGACTTCTTTTTGATAGGTCACACATCCCACCACTTTCATTTGATTATCGAATCTAATTAAATAAATAAGAGTAGTTTCTTCATCACTTACATGTGGTTTACTTGCCTTGATTGTCAATAAAGAAATCCACGGATTAATAGTTGTTATTTGGATTAATTAAGTTTATTTTGGGATAAAGATTGTTTGATGTAGGTTATTCAGTGTTATGGACGATATTTGAGGAGGAGTGGATTCATTTCTAGGGTCATTTGTGTTGTTTTGTATTCGGTTTTGGTTTCGATGTAAACAATCATACTCTGTAATATACGTGATTGACTAGTATGATTCCAATGATAATTACAATCAGATACCTTTATATTTGTTTAGAAGTGTGTTTATTAGACTTAATAATCAAAACTCAAGAACGTTGCACGTTGTTAAGGAAAGCAAAAGCTATCGATCCGAGAACAGTTGCTGTTTAATGATTTTGTATAACTAGTTCCCTTTGTATGTATTTAGTTAAGCATTCATGAATAGTCTTATGCACTAATCTGTAGTTGAATAATTTCGATTGAAATACAATTCACCGTTATTTACTTGGTCATGCTACATTGATTTGACTTCTTTTTGATAGGTCACACATTGTGTTTCTTGTTTAACGTATGACTACTTACATCCCACCACTTTCATTTGATTATCGAATCTAATTAAATGAATAAAAGTAGTTTATTCATCATTTACAAGTGGTTTACTTGCCTTGATTGTCAATAAAAAATCTATGGACTGACAGTTGTTATTTGGATTGATTTGTTCATTTTGGAATATAGAGTGTTTGATGTAGGATGTTCAGTGTTATGGACGAGATTTGAGGAGGAGTTGATTCATTTCTACGGTCATTTGTGTGGTTTTGTATTCGGTTTTGGTTTCGATATAACAATAATACTATGTAACATATTTGATTGACTAGTATTATTCCAATGATAATTACAATCAGTTATCTTTATATTGGTTTTGAAGTGTGTTTATTAGACTTAATAATCAAAACTCAAGAACGTTGCACGTTGTTAAGGAAAGCAAAAGCTATCGATGCGAGAACAGTTGTTGTTTAATGTTTTTGTATAACTAGTTCCCTTTGTATGTATTTAGTTAAGCATTCATGAATAGTTTTATGCACTAATCTGTAGTTGAATAATTTCGATTGAAATACAATTCACTGTTATTTACTTGGTCATGCTACATTGATTTGACTTCTTTTTGATAGGTCGCACATTGTGTTTCTTGTTTAACGTATGATTACTTACATCCCACCACTTTCATTTGATTATCGAATCAAATTAAATGAATAAGAGTAGTTTCTTCATCATTTACAAGTGCTTTACTTGCCTTGATTGTCAATAAAGAAATCTATGGACTGATAGTTGTTATTCGGATTGATTTAGTTTATTTTGGAATATAGAGTGTTTGATGTAGGTTGTTGAGTGTTATGGATGAGATTTGAGGAGGAGTGGATTCATTTCTAGGATCATTTGTGTTGTTTTGTATTCGGTTTTGGTTTCGATGTAAACAAGCATACTATGTAACATATGTGATTGATTAGTACGATTCTAATAATAATTACAATCAGATATCTTTATATTGGTTTAGAAGTGTGTTTATTAGACTTAATAATCAAAACTCAAGAAAGTTGCACGTTGTTAAGGAAAGCAAAAGCTATCGATGCGAGAACAAATGTTGTTTAATGTTTTTGTATAACTAGTTTCCTTTGTATGTATTTAGTTATGCATTCATTAATAGTCTGATGCACAAATCTGTAGTTGAATAATTTCGATTGAAATACAATTCACTGTTATTTACTTGGTCATGCTACATTGATTTGACTTCTTTTTGATAGGTCACACATTGTGTTTCTTGTTTAACGTATGATTACTTACATCCCACCACTTTCATTTGATTATCGAATCAAATTAAATGAATAAGAGTAGTTTCTTCATCATTTACATGTGGTTTACTTGCCTTGATTGTCAATAAAGAAATCTATGGACTGACAGTTTTTATTTGGATTGATTTTGTTTATTTTGGAATAAAGAGTGTTTGATGTAGGTTTTAGTGTTATGGACGATATTTGAGGAGGAGTGGAGTCATTTCTAGGGTCATTTGTGTGTTTTGTATTCGGTTTTGGTTTCGATGTAAACAATCATACTATGTAACATATGTGATTGACTAGTATGATTCCAATAATAATTACAATCAGATATCTTTATATTGGTTTAGAAGTGTGTTTATTAGACTTTATAATCAAAACTCAAGAACGTTGCACGTTGTTAAGGAAAGCAAAAGCTACCGATGCGAGAACAACTGTTGTTTAATGTTTTTGTATAACTAGTTCCCTTTGTATGTATTTAGTTAAGAATTCATGAATAGTCTTATGCACTAATCTGTAGTTGAATAATTTCGATTGAAATACAATTCACCGTTATTTACTTGGTCATGCTACATTGATTTGAGTTCTTTTTGATAGGTCGCACATTGTGTTTCTTGTTTAACGTATGATTACTTACATCCCACCACTTTCATTTGATTATCGAATCTAATTAAATGAATAAGAGTAGTTTCTTCATCATTTACAAGTGGTTTACTTGCCTTGATTGTCAATAAAGAAATCCACGGATTGATAGTTGTTATTTGGATTAATTAAGTTTATTTTGGAATAAAGATTGTTTGATGTAGTTGTTCAGTGTTATGGACGATATTTGAGGAGGAGTGGATTGATTTTCTAGGGTCATTTGTGTTGTTTTGTATTCGGTTTTGGTTTCGATGTAAACAATCATACTATGTAACATATGTGATTGACTAGTATGATTCCAATAATAATTACAATCAGATATCTTTATATTGGTTTAGAAGTGTGTTTATTAGACTTTATAATCAAAACTCAAGAACGTTGCACGTTGTTAAGGAAAGCAAAAGCTACCGATGCGAGAACAACTGTTGTTTAATGTTTTTGTATAACTAGTTCCCTTTGTATGTATTTAGTTAAGCATTCATGAATAGTCTTATGCACTAATCTGTAGTTGAATAATTTCGATTGAAATACAATTCACCGTTATTCACTTGGTCGTGCTACAATGATTTGACTTCTTTTTGATAGGTCACACATTGTGTTTCTTGTTTAACGTATGATTACTTACATCCAACCACTTTCATTTAATTATGGAATCTAATTAAATGAATAAGAGTAGTTTTTTCATCATTTACAAGTGGTTTACTTGCCTTGATTGTCAATAAAAAAATCTATGGACTGACAGTTGTTATTTGGATTGATTTGTTCATTTTGGAATATAGAGTGTTTGATGTAGGATGTTCAGTGTTATGGACGAGATTTGAGGAGGAGTTGATTCATTTCTACGGGTCATTTGTGTGTTTTGTATTCGGTTTTGGTTTCGATATAACAATCATACTATGTAACATATGTGATTGACTAGTATGATTCCAATGATAATTACAATCAGATATCTTTATATTGGTTTAGAAGTGTGTTTATTAGACTTTATAATCAAAACTCAAGAACGTTGCACGTTGTTAAGGAAAGCAAAAGCTATCAATGCGAGAACAATTATTGTTTAATGTTTTTGTATAACTAGTTCCCTTTGTATGTATTTAGTTAAGCATTCATGAATAGTCTTATGCACTAATCTGTAGTTGAATAATTTCGATTGAAATACAATTCACCGTTATTTACTTAGTCATGCTACATTGATTTGACTTCTTTTTGATAGGTCACACATTGTGTTTCTTGTTTAACGTATGATTACTTACATCCCACCACTTTCATTTGATTATCCAATCTAATTAAATGAATAAGAGTAGTTTCTTCATCATTTACAAGTGGTTTACTTGCCTTGTTTGTCAATAAAAAATCTATGGACTGACAGTTGTTATTTGGATTGATTTGTTTTTTGGAATAAGAGTGTTTGATGTAGGTGTTCAGTGTTATGGACGAGATTTGAGGAGGAGTGGATTCATTTCTAGGTCATTTGTGTGTTTTGTATTCGGTTTTGGTTTCGATGTAACAATATACTATGTAACATATTTGATTGACTAGTATGATTCAAATGATAATTACAATCAGATATCTTTATATTGGTTTAGAAGTGTGTTTATTAGACTTAATAATCAAAACTCAAGAACGTTGCACGTTATTAAGGAAAGCATATCTATCGATGCGAGAACAGTTGTTGTTTAATGTTTTTGTATAACTAGTTCCCTTTGTACGTATTTAGTTTAGCATTCATGAATAGTCTGATGCACTAATCCGTAGTTGAATAATTTCGATGGAAATACAATTCACCGTTATTTACTTGGTCATGCTACATTGATTTGACTTCTTTTTGATAGGTCACACATTGTGTTTCTTGTTTAACGTATGATTACTTACATCCCACCACTTTCATTTGATTATCGATTCTTATTAAATAAATAAGAGTAGTTTCTTCATCATTTACAAGTGGTTTACTTGCCTTGATTGTCAATAAAGAAATCCACGGATTGACAGTTGTTATTTGGATTGATTAAGTTTATTTTGGAATAAAAGTTGTTTGATGTAGGTTATTCAGTGTTATGGACGATATTTGAGGAGGAGTGGATTCATTTCTAGGGTCATTGTGTGTTTTGTATTCGGTTTTGGTTTCGATGTAACAATCATACTATGTAACATATGTGATTGATTAGTATGATTCTAATAATAATTACAATCAGATATCTTTATATTATTTTAGAAGTGTGTTTATTAGACTTTATAATCAAAACTCAAGAACGTTGCACGTTGTTAAGGAAAGCAAAAGCTATCGATGCGAGAACAATTGTTGTTTAATGTTTTTGTATAACTAGTTCCCTTTGTATGTATTTAGTTAAGCATTCATGAATAGTCTTATGCACTAATCTGTAGTTGAATAATTTCGATTGAAATACAATTCACCGTTATTTACTTGGTCATGCTACATTGATTTGACTTCTTTTTGATAGGTCACACATTGTGTTTCTTGTTTAACGTATGATTACTTACATCCCACCACTTTCATTTGATTATCGAATCTAATTAAATGAATAAGAGTAGTTTCTTCATCATTTACAAGTGGTTTACTTGCCTTGATTGTCAATAAAGAAATCCACGGATTGATAGTTGTTATTTGGATTAATTAAGTTTATTTTGGAATAAAGATTGTTTGATGTAGGTTATTCAGTGTTATGGACGATATTTGAGGAGGAGTGGAGTCATTTCTAGGGTCATTTGTGTTGTTTTGTATTCGGTTTTGGTTTCGATGTAAACAATCATACTATGTAACATATGTGATTGACTAGTATGATTCCAATAATAATTACAATCAGATATCTTTATATTGGTTTAGAAGTGTGTTTATTAGACTTTATAATCAAAACTCAAGAACGTTGCACGTTGTTAAGGAAAGCAAAAGCTACCGATGCGAGAACAACTGTTGTTTAATGTTTTTGTATAACTAGTTCCCTTTGTATGTATTTAGTTAATCATTCATGAATAGTTTTATGCACTAATCTGTAGTTGAATAATTTCGATTGAAATACAATTCACCGTTATTTACTTGGTCATGCTACATTGATTTGAGTTCTTTTTGATAGGTCGCACATTGTGTTTCTTGTTTAACGTATGATTACTTACATCCCACCATTTCATTTGATTATAGAATCCAATTAAATGAATAAGAGTAGTTTCTTCATCATTTACAAGTGGTTTACTTGCCTTGATTGTCAATAAAGAAATCCTGATTGATAGTTGTTATTTGGATTAATTAAGTTTATTTTGGAATAAAGATTGTATTTTGGAATAAAGAGTGTTTGATGTAGGTTGTTCAGTGTTATGGACGATATTTGAGGAGGAGTGGATTGATTTCAAGGGTCATTCGTGTGGTTTTGTATTCGGTTTTGGTTTCGATGTAAACAATCATACTATGTAACATATGTGATTGACTAGTATGATTCCAATATAATTACAATCAGATATCTTTATATTGGTTTAGAAGTGTGTTTATTAGACTTTATAATCAAAACTCAAGAACGTTGCACGTTGTTAAGGAAAGCAAAAGCTATCGATGCGAGAACAGTGTTGTTTAATGTTTTTGTATAACTAGTTCCCTTTGTATGTATTTAGTTAAGCATTCATGAATAGTCTTATGCACTAATCTGTAGTTGAATAATTTCGATTGAAATACAATTCACCGTTATTTACTTGGTCATGCTACATTGATTTGACTTCTTTTTGATAGGTCACACATTGTGTTCTTGTTTAACGTATGATTACTTACATCCCACCACTTTCATTTGATTATCGAATCTAATTAAATGAATAAGAGTAGTTTCTTCATCATTTACAAGTGGTTTACTTGCCTTGATTGTCAATAAAAAATCTATGGATTGACAGTTGTTATTTGGATTGATTTGTTTATTTTGGAATAGAGTGTTTGATGTAGGTGTGTCAGTGTTATGGACGAGATTTGAGGAGGAGTGGATTCATTTCTAGGTCATTTGTGTGGTTTTGTATTCGGTTTTGGTTTCGATGTAACAATATACTATGTAACATATGTGATTGACTAGTATGATTCCAATGATAATTACAATCAGTATCTTTATATTGGTTTAGAAGTGTGTTTATTAGACTTAATAATCAAAACTCAAGAACGTTGCACGTTGTTAAGGAAAGCAAAAGCTATCGATGCGAGAACAGTTGTTGTTTAATGTTTTTGTATAACTAGTTCCCTTTGTATGTATTTAGTTAAGCATTCATGAATAGTCTGATGCACTAATCTGTAGTTGAATAATTTCGATTGAAATACAATTCACCGTTATTTACTTGGTCATGCTACATTGATTTGACTTCTTTTTGATAGGTCACACATTGTGTTTCTTGTTTAACGTATGATTACTTACATCCCACCACTTTCATTTGATTATCGAATCTAATTAAATGAATAAGAGTAGTTTCTTCATCATTTACAAGTGGTTTACTTGCCTTGATTGTCAATAAAGAAATCTATGGACTTGACAGTTGTTATTTGGATTGATTTGTTCATTTTGGAATAAAGAGTGTTTGATGTAGGTTGTTCAGTGTTATGGACGAGATTTGAGGAGGAGTGGATTCATTTCAAGGTCATTTGTGTGGTTTTGTATTCGGTTTTGTTTCGATGTAACAATATACTATGTAACATATGTGATTGACTAGTATGATTCCAATGATAATTACAATCAGATATCTTTATATTGGTTTAGAAGTGTGTTTATTAGACTTAATAAAAACTCAAGAACGTTGCACGTTGTTAAGGAAAGCAAAAGCTATCGATGCGAGAACAGTTGTTGTTTAATGTTTTTGTATAACTAGTTCCCTTTGTATGTATTTAGTTAAGCATTCATGAATAGTCTGATGCACTAATCTGTAGTTGAATAATTTCGATTGAAATACAATTCACCGTTATTTACTTGGTCATGCTACATTGATTTGACTTCTTTTTGATAGGTCACACATTGTGTTTCTTGTTTAACGTATGATTACTTACATCCCACCACTTTCATTTGATTATCGAATCTAATTAAATGAATAAGAGTAGTTTCTTCATCATTTACAAGTGGTTTACTTGCCTTGATTGTCAATAAAGAAATCTGGATTGATAGTTGTTATTTGGATTGATTAAGTTTATTTTGGAATAAAGAGTGTTTGATGTAGGTTGTTCAGTGTTATGGACGATATTTGAGGAGGAGTGGATCATTTCTAGGGTCATTTGTGTGTTTTGTATTCGGTTTTGGTTTCGATGTAAACAATCATACTATGTAACATATGTGATTGACTAGTATGATTCCAATAATAATTACAATCAGATATCTTTATATTTGTTTAGAAGTGTGTTTATTAGACTTTATAATCAAAACTCAAGAACGTTGCACGTTGTTAAGGAAAGCAAAAGCTACCAATGCGAGAACAACTGTTGTTTAATGTTTTTGTATAACTAGTTCCCATTGTATGTATTTAGTTAAGCATTCATGAATAATCTTATGCACTAATCTGTAGTTGAATAATTTCGATTGAAATACAAATCACTGTTATTTACTTGGTCATGCTACATTGATTTGACTTCTTTTTGATAGGTCACACGTTGTGTTTCTTGTTTAACGTATGATTACTTACATCCCACCACTTTCATTTGATTATCGAATCTAATTAAATGAATAAGAGTAGTTTCTTCATCATTTACAAGTGGTTTACTTGCCTTGATTGTCAATAAAGAAATCCATGGATTGACAGTTGTTATTTGGATTGATTAAGTTTATTTTGGAATAAAGAGTGTTTGATGTAGGTTGTTCAGTGTTATGGACGATATTTGAGGAGGAGTGGATTGATTTCAAGGGTCATTCGTGTGGTTTTGTATTAGGTTTTGGTTTCGATGTAAACAATCATACTATGTAACATATGTGATTGAATAGTATGATTCCAATAATAATTACAATCAGATATCTTTATATTGGTTTAGAAGTGTGTTTATTAGTCTTAATAATCAAAACTCAAGAACGTTGCACGTTGTTAAGGAAAGCAAAAGCTATCGATGCGAGAACAATTGTTGTTTAATGTTTTTGTATAACTAGTTTCCTTTGTATGTATTTAGTTAAGCATTCATGAATAGTCTTTGCACTAATCTGTAGTTGAATAATTTCGATTGAAATACAATTCACCGTTATTTACTTGGTCATGCTACATTGATTTGACTTCTTTTTGATAGGTCCACATTGTGTTTCTTGTTTAACGTATGATTACTTACATCCCACCACTTTCATTTGATTATCGATCTAATTAAATGAATAAGAGTAATTTCTTCATCATTTACAAGTGGTTTACTTGCCTTGATTGTCAATAAAGAAATCTATGGACTGACAGTTGTTATTTAGATTGATTTAGTTCATTTAGGAATAAAGAGTGTTTGATGTAGGTTGTTTAGTGTTATGGAAGAGATTTGAGGAGGAGTGGATTCATTTCTAGGCTCATTTGTGTAGTTTTGTATTCGTTTTGGTTTCGATGTACAAATCATACCATGTAACATATGTGATTGACTAGTATGATTCCAATGATAATTACAATCAGATATCTTTATATTGGTTTAGAAGTGTGTTTATTAGACTTAATAATCAAAACTCAAGAACGTTGGACGTTGTTAAGGAAAGCAAAAGCTATCGATGCGAGAACAGTTGTTGTTTAATGTTTTTGTATAACTAGTTCCCTTTGTATGTATTTAGTTAAGCATTCATGAATAGTCTGATGCACTAATCTGTAGTTGAATAATTTCGATTGAAATACAATTCACCGTTATTTACTTGGTCATGCTACATTGATTTGACTTCTTTTTGATAGGTCACACATTGTGTTTCTTGTTTAACGTATGATTACTTACATCCCACCACTTTCATTTGATTATCGAATCTAATTAAATGAATAAGAGTAGTTTCTTCATCATTTACAGTGGTTTACTTGCCTTGATTGTCAATAAAGAAATCTATGGATTGATAGTTTTATTTGGATTGATTAAGTTTATTTTGGAATAAAGAGTGTTTGATGTAGGTTGTTCAGTGTTATGGACGATATTTGAGGAGGAGTGGATTCATTTCAAGGGTCATTTGTGTTGTTTTGTATTCGTTTTGGTTTCGATGTAAACAATCATACTATGTAACATATGTGATTGACTAGTATGATTCCAATAATAATTACAATCAATATCTTTATATTGGTTTAGAAGTGTGTTTATTAGACTTTATAATCAAAACTCAAGAACGTTGCACGTTGTTAAGGAAAGCAAAAGCTATCGATGCGAGAACAGTGTTGTTTAATGTTTTTGTATAACTATTTCCCTTTGTATGTATTTAGTTAAGCATTCATGAATAGTCTTATGCACTAATCTGTAGTTGAATAATTTCGATTGAAATACAATCACCGTTATTTACTTGGTCATGCTACATTGATTTGACTTCTTTTTGATAGGTCACACATTGTGTTTCTTGTTTAACATATGATTACTTACATCCCACCACTTTCATTTGATTATCGAATCTAATTAAATGAATAAGAGTAGTTTCTTCATCATTTACAAGTGGTTTACTTGCCTTGATTGTCAAAAAGAAATCTATGATTGACAGTTGTTATTTGGATTGATTAAGTTATTTTGGAATAAAGTTGTTTGATGTAGGTTGTTCAGTGTTATGGACGATATTTGAGGAGGAGTGGATTGATTTCAAGGTCATTCGTGTGGTTTTGTATTCGGTTTTGTTTTCGATGTAAACAATCATACTATGTAACATATGTGATTGACTAGTATGATTCCAATAATAATTACAATCAGATATCTTTATATTGGTTTAGAAGTGTGTTTATTAGACTTTATAATCAAAACTCAAGAACGTTGCACGTTGTTAAGGAAAGCAAAAGCTATCGATGCGAGAACAGTTGTTGTTTAATGTTTTTGTATAACTAGTTCCCTTTGTATGTATTAGTTAAGCATTCATGAATAGTCTGATGCACTAATCTGTAGTTGAATAATTTCGATTGAAATACAATTCACCGTTATTTACTTGGTCATGCTACATTGATTTGACTTCTTTTTGATAGGTCACACATTGTGTTTCTTGTTTAACGTATGATTACTTACATCCCACCACTTTCATTTGATTATCGATCTAATTAATGAATAAGAGTAGTTTCTTCATCATTTACAAGTGGTTTACTTGCCTTGATTGTCAATAAAGAAATCTATGGACTGACAGTTGTTATTTGGATTGATTTGTTCATTTTGAAATAAAGAGTGTTTGATGTAGGTTGTTCATTGTTATGGACGAGATTTGAGGAGGAGTGATTCATTTCTGGGTCATTTTGTGTTTTTTGTATTCGTTTTTTGTTTCGATGTAAACAATCGTACTATGTAACATATGTGATTGACTAGTATGATTCCAATGATAATTACAATCAGATACCTTTATATTGGTTTAGAAGTGTGTTTATTAGACTTAATAATCAAAACTCAAGAACGTTGCACGTTGTTAAGGAAAGCAAAAGCTATCGATGCGAGAACAGTTGTTGTTTAATGTTTTTGTATAACTAGTTTCCTTTGTATGTATTTAGTTAAGCATTCATGAATAGTCTGATGCACTAATTAGTAGTAGAATAATTTCGATTGAAATACAATTCACTGTTATTTACTTGGTCATGCTACATTGATTTGACTTCTTTTTGATAGGTCACACATTGTGTTTCTTGTTTAACGTATGATTACTTACATCCCACCACTTTCATTTGATTATCGAATCAAATTAAATGAATAAGAGTAGTTTCTTCATCATTTACAAGTGGTTTACTTGCTTTGATTGTCAATAAAGAAATCTTTCGACTGACATTTTTTATTAGGATTGATTTAGTTCATTTTGGAATAAAGAGTGTTTGATGTAGGTTGTTCAGTGTTATGGGAGAGATTTGAGGAGGAGTGGATTCATTTCTAGGGTCATTTGTGTTGTTTTGTATTCGGTTTTGGTTTCGATGTAAACAATCATACTATGTAATATATGTGATTGACTAGTACGATTCCAATGATAATTACAATCAGATACCTTTATATTTGTTTAGAAGTATGTTTATTAGACTTAATAATCAAAACTCAAGAACGTTGCACGTTGTTAAGGAAAGCAAAAGCTATCGATGGGAGAACAGTTGATGTTTAATGATATTGTATAACTAGTTCCCTTTGTATGTATTTAGTTAAGCATTCATGAATAATCTTATGCACTAATCTGTAGTTGAATAATTTCGATTGAAATACAATTCACCGTTATTTACTTGGTCATGCTACATTGATTTGACTTCTTTTTGATAGGTCACACATCCCACCACTTTCATTTGATTATCGAATCTAATTAAATGAATAAGAGTAGTTTATTCATCATTTACAAGTGGTTTACTTGCCTTGATTGTCAATAAAAAAAATATATGGACTGACAGTTGTTATTTGGATTGATTTGTTCATTTTCGAATATAGAGTGTTTGATGTAGGTTGTTCAGTGTTATGGATGAGATTTGAGGAGAGTGATTCACTTCTACGGTCATTTGTGTGTTTTGTATTCGGTTTTTGGTTTCGATATACAACAATACTATGTAACATATTTGATTGACTAGTATTATTTCAATGATAATTACAATCAGTTATCTTTATATTGGTTTTGAAGTGTGTTTATTAGACTTAATAATCAAAACTCAAGAACGTTGCATGTTGTTAAGGAAAGCAAAAGCTATCGATGCGAGAACAGTTGTTGTTTAATGTTTTTGTACAATCAGTTCATTTTGAAATAAAGAGTGTTTGATGTAGGTTGTTTATTGTTATAGACGAGATTTGAGGAGGAGTGGATTCATTTCTAGGGTCTTTTTTTTTATTTATTCGGTTTTTGTTTCGATGTAAACAATCGTACTATGTAACATATGTGATTGACTAGTATGATTCCAATGATAATTACAATCAGATACTTTATATTGGTTTAGAAGTGTGTTTATTAGACTTATAATCAAAACTCAAGAACGTTGCACGTTGTTAAGGAAAGCAAAAGCTATCGATGCGAGAACAGTTGTTGTTTAATGTTTTTGTATAACTAGTTTCCTTTGTATGTATTTAGTTAAGCATTCATGAATAGTCTGATGCACTAATTTGTAGTTGAATAATTTCGATTGAAATACAATTTACTGTTATTACTTGGTTATGCTACATTGATTTGACTTCTTTTTGATAGGTCACACATTGTGTTTCTTGTTTAACGTATGATTACTTACATCCCACCACTTTCATTTGATTATCGAATCAAATTAAATGAATAAGAGTAGTTTCTTCATCATTTACAAGTGGTTTACTTGCTTTGATTGTCAATAAAGAAATCTTTCGACTGACATTTTTTATTAGGATTGATTTAGTTCATTTTGGAATAAAGAGTGTTTGATGTAGGTTGTTCAGTGTTATGGGAGAGATTTGAGGAGGAGTGGATTCATTTCTAGGGTCATTTGTGTTGTTTTGTATTCGTTTTTGGTTTCGATGTAAACAATCATACTATGTAATATATGTGATTGACTAGTACGATTCCAATGATAATTACAATCAGATACCTTTATATTTGTTTAGAAGTATGTTTATTAGACTTAATAATCAAGACTCAAGAACGTTGCACGTTGTTAAGGAAAGCAAAAGCTATCGATGGGAGAACAGTTGATGTTTAATGATTTTGTATAACTAGTTCCCTTTGTATGTATTTAGTTAAGCATTCATGAATAATCTTATGCACTAATCTGTAGTTGAATAATTTCGATTGAAATACAATTCACCGTTATTTACTTGGTCATGCTACATTGATTTGACTTCTTTTTGATAGGTCACACATCCCACCACTTTCATTTGATTATCGAATCTAATTAAATGAATAAGAGTAGTTTATTCATCATTTACAAGTGGTTTACTTGCCTTGATTGTCAATAAAAAAAATATATGGACTGACAGTTGTTATTTGGATTGATTTGTTCATTTTCGAATATAGAGTGTTTGATGTAGGTTGTTCAGTGTTATGGATGAGATTTGAGGAGGAGTTGATTCACTTCTACGGTCATTTGTGTGGTTTTGTATTCGGTTTTGGTTTCGATATAACAACAATACTATGTAACATATTTGATTGACTAGTATTATTTCAATGATAATTACAATCAGTTATCTTTATATTGGTTTTGAAGTGTGTTTATTAGACTTAATAATCAAAACTCAAGAACGTTGCATGTTGTTAAGGAAAGCAAAAGCTATCGATGCGAGAACAGTTGTTGTTTAATGTTTTTGTATAACTAGTTCCCTTTGTATGTATTTAGTTAAGCATTCATAAATAGTCTGATGCACTAATCTGTAGTTGAATAATTTCGATTGAAATACAATTCACCGTTATTTACTTGGTCTTGATACATTGATTTGAGTTCTTTTTGATAAGTCGAACATTGTGTTTCTTGTTTAACGTATGATTACTTACATCCCACCACTTTCATTTGATTATTGAATCTAATTAAATAAATAAGAGTAGTTTCTTCATCATTTACATGTGGTTTACTTGCCTTGATTGTCAATAAAGAAATCTAGGGATTGATAGTTGTTATTTGGATTGATTACGTTTATTTTGGAATAAAGAGTGTTTGATGTAAGTTGTTCAGTGTTATGGACGATATTTGAGAAGAGTGGATTGATTTCAAGGGTCATTTGTGTGGTTTTGTATTCGGTTTTGGTTTCGATGTAAACAATCATACTATGTAACATATGTGATTGAATAGTATGATTCCAATAATAATTACAATCAGATATCTTTATATTGGTTTAGAAGTGTGTTTATTCGACTTGATAATCAAAACTCAAGAACGTTGCACGTTGTTAAGGAAAGCAAAAGCTATCAATGCGAGAACAGTTGTTGTTTAATGTTTTTGTATAACTAGTTTCCTTTGTATGTATTTAGTTAAGCATCCATGAATAGTCTGATGCACTAATCTGTAGTTGAATAATTTCGATTGAAATACAATTCACCGTTATTTACTTGGTCATGCTACATTGATTTGACTTCTTTTTGATAGGTCCCACATTGTGTTTCTTGTTTAACGTATGATTACTTACATCCCACCACTTTCTTGATTATCGAATCAAATTAAATGAATAAGAGTAGTTTTTTCATCATTTACAAGTGGTTTACTTGCCTTGATTGTCAATAAAGAAATCTATGGACTGATAGTTCTTATTTGGATTGATTTAGTTCATTTTGAAATAAAGAGTGTTTGATGTAGGTTGTTCATTGTTATGGACGAGATTTGAGGAGGAGTAGATTCATTTCTAGGGTCATTTGTGTTGTTATGTATTCGGTTTTGGTTTCGATGTATACAATCATACTATGTAACATTTGTGATTGACTAGTATGATTCCAATGATAATTACAATCAGATACCTTTATATTGGTTTAGAAGTGTGTTTATTAGACTTAATAATCAAAACTGAAGAACATTGCACGTTGTTAAGGAAAGCAAATGCTATCGATGCGAGAACAGTTGTTGTTTAATGTTTTTGTATAACTAGTTTCCTTTGTATGCATTTAGTTAAGCATTCATGAATAGTCTGATGCACTAATCAGTAGTTGAATAATTTCGATTGAAATACAATTCACTGTTATTTACTTGGTCATGCTACATTGATTTGACTTCTTTTTGATAGGTCACACATTGTGTTTCTTGTTTAACGTATGATTACTTACATCCCACCACTTTCATTTGATTATCGAATCAAATTAAATGAATAAGAGTAGTTTCCTCATCATTTACAAGTGGTTTACTTGCCTTGATTGTCAATAAAGAAATCTTTGGACAGACAGTTTTTATTTGGATTGATTTAGTTCGTTTTGGAATAAAGAGTGTTTGATGTAGGTTGTTCAGTGTTATGGGAGAGATTTGAGTAGGAGTGCATTCATTTCTAGGGTCATTTGTGTTGTTTTGTATTCGGTTTTGGTTTCGATGTAAACAATCATACTATGTAATATATGTGATTGACTAGTACGATTCCAATGATAATTACAATCAGATACCTTTATATTTGTTTAGAAGTGTGTTTATTAGACTTAATAATCAAAACTCAAGAACGTTGCACGTTGTTAAGGAAAGCAAAAGCTATCGATGCGAGAACAGTTGCTGTTTAATGATTTTGTATAACTAGTTCCCTTTGTATGTATTTAGTTAAGCATTCATGAATAGTCTTATGCACTAATCTCTAGTTGAAATTTCGATTGAAATACAATTCACCGTTATTTTCTTGGTCATGCTACATTGATTTGACTTATTTTTGATAGGTCACACATTGTGTTTCTTGTTTAACGTATGATTACTTACATCCCACCACTTTCATTTGATTATCGAATCTAATTAAATGAATAAGAGTAGTTTATTCATCATTTACAAGTGGTTTACTTGCCTTGATTGTCAATAAAGAAATCTAGGGATTGACAGTTGTTATTTGGATTGATTACGTTTATTTTGGAATAAAGAGTGTTTGATGTAAGTTGTTCAGTGTTATGGACGATATTTGAGGAAGAGTGGATTGATTTCAAGGGTCATTCGTGTGGTTTTGTATTCGGTTTTGGTTTCGATGTAAACAATCATACTATGTAACATATGTGATTGACTAGTATGATTCCAATAATAATTACAATCAGATATCTTTATATTGGTTTAGAAGTGTGTTTATTCGACTTGATAATCAAAACTCAAGAACGTTGCACGTTGTTAAGGAAAGCAAAAGCTATCAATACGAGAACAGTTGTTGTTTAATGTTTTTGTATAACTAGTTTCCTTTGTATGTATTTAGTTAAGCATCCATGAATAGTCTGCTGCACTAATCTGTAGTTGAATAATTTCGATTGAAATACAATTCACCGTTATTTACTTGGTCATGCTACATTGATTTGACTTCTTTTTGATAGGTCACACATTGTGTTTCTTGTTTAACGTATGATTACTTACATCCCACCACTTTCATTTGATTATCGAATCAAATTAAATGAATAAGAGTAGTTTTTTCATCATTTACAAGTGGTTTACTTGCCTTGATTGTCAATAAAGAAATCTATGGACTGACAGTTCTTATTTGGATTGATTTAGATCATTTTGAAATAAAGAGTGTTTGATGTAGGTTGTTCATTGTTATGGACGAGATTTGAGGAGGAGTAGATTCATTTCTAGGGTCATTTGTGTTGTTATGTATTCGGTTTTGGTTTCAATGTAAACAATCATACTATGTAACATATGTGATTGACTAGTATGATTACAATGATAATTACAATCAGATACCTTTATATTGGTTTAGAAGTGTGTTTATTAGACTTAATAATCAAAACTCAAGAACGTTGCACGTTGTTAAGGAAAGCAAAAGCTATCGATGCGAGAATAGTTGTTGTTTAATGTTTTTGTATAACTAGTTTCCTTTGTATGTATTTAGTTAAGCATTCATGAATAGTCTGATGCACTAATCAGTAGTTGAATAATTTCGATTGAAATACAATTCACTGTTATTTACTTGGTCATGCTTCATTGATTTGACTTCTTTTTGATAGGTCACACATTGTGTTTCTTGTTTAACGTATGATTACTTACATCCCACCACTTTCATTTGATTATCGAATCAAATTAAATGAATAACAGTAGTTTCTTCATCATTTACAAGTGGTTTACTTGCCTTGATTGTCAATAAAGAAATCCACGGATTGATAGTTGTTATTTGGATTAATTAAGTTTATTTTGGAATAAAGATTGTTTGATGTAGGTTATTCAGTGTTACGGACGATATTTGAGGAGGAGTGGAGTCATTTCTAGGGTCATTTGCGTTGTTTTGTATTCGGTTTGGTTTCGATGTAAACATCATACTATGTAACATATGTGATTGACTAGTATGATTCCAATAATAATTACAATCAGATATCTTTATATTGGTTTAGAAGTGTGTTTATTAGACTTATAATCAAAACTCAAGAACGTTGCACGTTGTTAAGGAAAGCAAAAGCTATCGATGCGAGAACAACTGTTGTTTATGTTTTGTATAACTAGTTCCCTTTGTATGTATTTAGTTAAGCATTCATGAATAGTCTTATGCACTAATCTGTAGTTGAATAATTTTGATTGAAATACAATTCACCATTATTTACTTGGTCATGCTACATTGATTTGAGTTCTTTTTGATAGGTCGCACATTGTGTTTCTTGTTTAACGTATGATTACTTACATCCCACCACTTTCATTTGATTATCGAATCTAATTAAATGAATAAGAGTAGTTTCTTCATCATTTACAAGTGGTTTACTTGCCTTGATTGTCAATAAAGAAATCCACGGATTGATAGTTGTTATTTGGATTAATTAAGTTTATTGGAATAAAGATTGTTTGATGTAGGTTTTCAGTGTTATGGACGATATTTGAGGAGGAGTGGATTCATTTCTAGGGTCATTTGCGTTGTTTTGTATTCGGTTTTGGTTTCGATGTAAACAATCATACTATGTAACATATGTGATTGACTAGTATGATTCCAATAATAATTACAATCAGATATCTTTATATTGGTTTAGAAGTGTGTTTATTAGACTTTATAATCAAACTCAAGAACGTTGCACGTTGTTAAGGAAAGCAAAAGCTATCGATGCGAGAACACTGTTGTTTAATGTTTTGTATAACTAGTTCCCTTGTATGTATTTAGTTAAGCATTCATGAATAGTCTTATGCACTAATCTGTAGTTGAATAATTTCGATTGAAATACAATTCACCGTTATTTACTTGGTCATGCTACATTGATTTGACTTCTTTTTGATAGGTCACACATTGTGTTTCTTGTTTAACGTATGATTACTTACATCCCACCACTTTCATTTGATTATCGAATCTAATTAAATGAATAAGAGTAGTTTCTTCATCATTTACAAGTGGTTTACTTGCCTTGATTGTCAATAAAGAAATCTATGGATTGATAGTTGTTATTTGGATTGATTAAGTTTATTTTGGAATAAAGAGTGTTTGATGTAGGTTGTCAGTGTTATGGACGATATTTGAGGAGGAGTGGATTCATTTCTAGGGTCATTTGTGTTGTTTTGTATTCGGTTTTGTTTCGATGTAAACAATCATACTATGTAACATATGTGATTGACTAGTATGATTCCAATAATAATTACAATCAGATATCTTTATATTGGTTTAGAAGTGTGTTTATTAGACTTAAATCAAAACTCAAGAACGTTGCACGTTGTTAAGGAAAGCAAACGCTATCGATGCGAGAACAATTGTTGTTTAATGTTTTTGTATAACTAGTTCCCTTTGTATGTATTTAGTTTAGCATTCATGAATAGTCTTATGCACTAATCTGTAGTTGAATAATTTCGATGGAAATACAATTCACCGTTATTTACTTGGTCATGCTACATTGATTTGAGTTCTTTTTGATAGGTCGCACATTGTGTTTCTTGTTTAACGTATGATTACTTACATCCCACCACTTTCATTTGATTATCGAATCTAATTAAATGAATAAGAGTAGTTTCTTCATCATTTACAAGTGGTTTACTTGCCTTGATTGTCAATAAAGAAATCCACGGATTGATTTGTTATTTGGATTGATTAAGTTTATTTTGAATAAAGAGTGTTTGATGTAGGTTATTCAGTGTTATGGACGATATTTGAGGAGGAGTGGAGTCATTTCTAGGGTCATTTGTGTTGTTTTGTATTCGGTTTTGGTTTCGATGTAAACAATCATACTATGTAACATATGTGATTGACTAGTATGATTCCAATAATAATTACAATCAGATATCTTTATATTGGTTTAGAAGTGTGTTTATTAGACTTATAATCAAAACTCAAGAACGTTGCACGTTGTTAAGGAAAGCAAAAGCTACCGATGCGAGAACAACTGTTGTTTAATGTTTTTGTATAACTAGTTCCCTTTGTATGTATTTAGTTAAGCATTCATGAATAGTCTTATGCACTAATCTGTAGTTGAATAATTTCGATTGAAATACAATTCACCGTTATTTACTTGGTCATGCTACATTGATTTGACTTCTTTTTGATAGGTCACACATTGTTTTCTTGTTTAACGTATGATTACTTACATCCCACCACTTTCATTTGATTATCGAATCTAATTAAATGAATAAGAGTAGTTTCTTCATCATTTACAAGTGGTTTACTTGCCTTGATTGTCAATAAAGAAATCCACGGATTGATAGTTGTTATTTGGATTAATTAAGTTTATTTTGGAATAAAGATTGTTTGATGTAGGTTATTCAGTGTTATGGACGATATTTGAGGAGGAGTGGATTGATTTCAAGGGTCATTCGTGTGGTTTTGTATTCGGTTTTGGTTTCGATGTAAACAATCATACTATGTAACATATGTGATTGACTAGTATGATTCCAATAATAATTACAATCAGATATCTTTATATTGGTTTAGAAGTGTGTTTATTAGACTTTATAATCAAAACTCAAGAACGTTGCACGTTGTTAAGGAAAGCAAAAGCTACCGATGCGAGAACAACTGTTGTTTAATGTTTTTGTATAACTAGTTCCCTTTGTATGTATTTAGTTAAGCATTCATGAATAGTCTTATGCACTAATCTGTAGTTGAATAATTTCGATTGAAATACAATTCACCGTTATTCACTTGGTCATGCTACATTGATTTGACTTCTTTTTGATAGGTCACACATTGTGTTTCTTGTTTAACGTATGATTACTTACATCCAACCACTTTCATTTGATTATGGAATCTAATTAAATGAATAAGAGTAGTTTCTTCATCATTTACAAGTGGTTTACTTGCCTTGATTGTCAATAAAAAAATCTATGGACTGACAGTTGTTATTTGGATTGATTTGTTCATTTTGGAATATAGAGTGTTTGATGTAGGATGTTCAGTGTTATGGACGAGATTTGAGGAGGAGTTGATTCATTTCTACGGTCATTTGTGTGGTTTTGTATTCGGTTTTGATTTCGATATAACAATAATACTATGTAACATATTTGATTGACTAGTATTATTCCAATGATAATTACAATCAGTTATCTTTATATTGGTTTTGAAGTGTGTTTATTAGACTTAATAATCAAAACTCAAGAACGTTGCACGTTGTTAAGGAAAGCAAAACCTATCGATGCGAGAACAGTTGTTGTTTAATGTTTTTGTATAACTAGTTCCCTTTGTATGTATTTAGTTAAGCATTCATAAATAGTCTGATGCACTAATCTGTAGTTGAATAATTTTGATTGAAATACAATTCACCATTATTTACTTGGTCATGCTACATTGATTTGAGTTCTTTTTGATAGGTCGCACATTGTGTTTCTTGTTTAACGTATGATTACTTACATCCCACCACTTTCATTTGATTATCGAATCTAATTAAATGAATAAGAGTAGTTTCTTCATCATTTACAAGTGGTTTACTTGCCTTGATTGTCAATAAAGAAATCCACGGATTGATAGTTGTTATTTGGATTAATTAAGTTTATTTTGGAATAAAGATTGTTTGATGTAGGTTATTCAGTGTTACGGACGATATTTGAGGAGGAGTGGAGTCATTTCTAGGGTCATTTGCGTTGTTTTGTATTCGGTTTTGGTTTCGATGTAAACAATCATACTATGTAACATATGTGATTGACTAGTATGATTCCAATAATAATTACAATCAGATATCTTTATATTGGTTTAGAAGTGTGTTTATTAGACTTTATAATCAAAACTCAAGAACGTTGCACGTTGTTAAGGAAAGCAAAAGCTACCGATGCGAGAACAACTGTTGTTTAATGTTTTTGTATAACTAGTTCCCTTTGTATGTATTTAGTTAAGCATTCATGAATAGTCTTATGCACTAATCTGTAGTTGAATAATTTCGATTGAAATACAATTCACCGTTATTTACTTGGTCATGCTACATTGATTTGAGTTCTTTTTTATAGGTCGCACATTGTGTTTCTTGTTTAACGTATGATTACTTACATCCCACCACTTTCATTTGATTATCGAATCTAATTAAATGAATAAGAGTAGTTTATTCATCATTTACAAGTGGTTTACTTGCCTTGATTGTCAATAAAGAAATCCACGGATTGATAGTTGTTATTTGGATTAATCAAGTTTATTTTTGAATAAAGATTGTTTGATGTAGGTTATTCAGTGTTATGGACGATATTTGAGGAGGAGTGGATTGATTACAAGGGTCATTCGTGTGGTTTAGTATTCGGTTTTGGTTTCGATGTAAACAATCATACTATGTAACATATGTGATTGACTAGTATGATTCCAATAATAATTACAATCAGATATCTTTATATTTGTTTAGAAGTGTGTTTATTAGACTTTATAATCAAAACTCAAGAACGTTGCACGTTGTTAAGGAAAGCAAAAGCTATCGATGCGAGAACAATTCTTGTTTAATGTTTTTGTATAACTATTTCCCTTTGTATGTATTTAGTTAAGCAATCATGAATAGTCTGATGCACTAATCTGTAGTTGAATAATTTCCTTTGAAATACAATTCACCGTTATTTACTTGGTCATGCTACATTGATTTTACTTCTTTTTGATAGGTCACACATTGTGTTTCTTGTTTAACGTATGATTACTTACATCCCTCCATTTTCATTTGATTATCTAATCTAATTAAATGAATAAGAGTAGTTTCTTCATCATTTACAAGTGGTTTACTTGCCTTGATTGTCAATAAAGAAATCTATGGACTGACAGTTCTTATTTGGATTGATTTAGTTCATTTTGAAATAAAGAGTGTTTGATGTAGGTTGTTTATTGTTATAGACGAGATTTGAGGAGGAGTGGATTCATTTCTAGGGTCATTTGTGTTTTTATGTATTCGGTTTTGGTTTCGATGTAAACAATCGTACTATGTAACATATGTGATTGACTAGTATGATTCCAATGATAATTACAATCAGATACCTTTATATTGGTTTAGAAGTGTGTTTATTAGACTTAATAATCAAAACTCAAGAACGTTGCACGTTGTTAAGGAAAGCAAAAGCTATCGATGCGAGAACAGTTGTTGTTTAATGTTTTTGTATAACTAGTTTCCTTTGTATGTATTTAGTTAAGCATTCATGAATAGTCTGATGCACTAATCAGTAGTTGAATAATTTCGATTGAAATACAATTCACTGTTATTTACTTGGTCATGCTACATTGATTTGACTTCTTTTTGATAGGTCACACATTGTGTTTCTTGTTTAACGTATGATTACTTACATCCCACCACTTTCATTTGATTATCGAATCAAATTAAATGAATAAGAGTAGTTTCTTCATCATTTACAAGTGGTTTACTTGCCTTGATTGTCAATAAAGAAATCTTTGGACAGACAGTTTTTATTTGGATTGATTTAGTTCATTTTGGAATAAAGAGTGTTTGATGTAGGTTGTTCAGTTTATGAGAGATTTGAGGAGGAGTGGATTCATTTCTAGGGTCATTTGTGTTGTTTTGTATTCGGTTTTGGTTTCGATGTAAACAATCATACTATGTAATATATGTGATTGACTAGTACGATTCCAATGATAATTACAATCAGATACCTTTATATTTGTTTAGAAGTGTGTTTATTAGACTTAATAATCAAAACTCAAGAACGTTGCACGTTGTTAAGGAAAGCAAAAGCTATCGATGCGAGAACAGTTGCTGTTTAATGATTTTGTATAACTAGTTCCCTTTGTATGTATTTAGTTAAGCATTCATGAATAGTCTTATGCACTAATCTGTAGCTGAGTAATTTCCATTGAAATAAAATTCACCGTTATTTACTTGGTCATGCTACATTGATTTGACTTCTTTTTGATAGGTCACACATTGTATTTGTCGTTTAACGTATGATTACTTACATCCCACCACTTTCATTTGATTATCGAATCTAATTAAATGAATGAGTAGTTTATTCATCATTTACAAGTGGTTTACTTGCCTTGATTGTCAATAAAGAAATCTAGGGATTGACAGTTGTTATTTGGATTGATTAGTTTATTTTGGAATAAAGAGTGTTTGATGTAGTTGTTCAGTGTTATGGACGATATTTGAGGAGGAGTGGATTGATTTCAGGGTCATTTGTGTGGTTTTGTATTCGGTTTTGGTTTCGATGTAAACAATCATACTATGTAACATATGTGATTGACTAGTATGATTCCAATAATAATTACAATCAGATATCTTTATATTGTTTAGAAGTGTGTTTATTAGACTTAATAATCAAAACTCAAGAACGTTGCACGTTGTTAAGGAAAGCAAAAGCTATCGATGCGAGAACAGTTGTTGTTTAATGTTTTTGTATAACTAGTTTCCTTTGTATGTATTTAGTTAAGCATCCATGAATAGTCTGATGCACTAATCTGTAGTTGAATAATTTCGATTGAAATACAATTCACCGTTATTTACTTGGTCATGCTACATTGATTTGACTTCTTTTTGATAGGTCACACATTGTGTTTCTTGTTTAACGTATGATTACTTACATCCCACCACTTTCATTTGATTATCGAATCAATTAAATGAATAAGAGTAGTTTTTTCATCATTTACAAGTGGTTTACTTGCCTTGATTGTCAATAAAAATCTATGGACTGACAGTTCTTATTTGGATTGATTTAGTTCATTTTGAATAAAGAGTGTTTGATGTAGGTTGTTCATTGTTATGGACGAGATTTGAGGAGGAGTGGATTCATTTCTAGGTCATTTGTGTGGTTTTGTATTCGGTTTTGGTTTCGATGTAAACAATCATACTATGTAACATATGTGATTGACTAGTATGATTACAATGATAATTACAATCAGATACCTTTATATTGGTTTAGAAGTGTGTTTATTAGACTTAATAATCAAAACTGAAGAACATTGCACGTTGTTAAGGAAAGCAAAAGCTATCGATGCGAGAATAGTTGTTGTTTAATGTTTTTGTATAACTAGTTTCCTTTGTATGTATTTAGTTAAGCATTCATGAATAGTCTGATGCACTAATCTGTAGTTGAATATTTCGATTGAAATACAATTCACCGTTATTTACTTGGTCATGCTACATGATTTGACTTCTTTTTGATAGGTCACACATTGTGTTTCTTGTTTAACGTATGATTACTTACATCCCACCACTTTCATTTGATTATCGAATCAAATTAAATGAATAAGAGTAGTTTCTTCATCATTTACAAGTGGTTTACTTGCCTTGATTGTCAATAAAGAAATCTTTGACATAGTTTTTATTGGATTGATTAAGTTTATTTTGGAATAAAGAGTGTTTGATGTAGGTTGTTCAGTGTTATGGGAGAATTGAGGAGGAGTGGATTCATTTCAGGGTCATTTGTGTTGTTTTGTATTCGGTTTTGGTTTCGATGTAAACAATCATACTATGTATAATGTGATTGACTAGTACGATTCCAATGATAATTACAATCAGATACCTTTATATTTGTTTAGAAGTGTGTTTATTAGACTTAATAATCAAAACTCAAGAACGTTGCACGTTGTTAAGGAAAGCAAAAGCTATCGATGCGAGAACAGTTGCTGTTTAATGATTTTGTATAACTAGTTCCCTTTGTATGTATTTAGTTAAGCATTCATGAATAGTCTTATGCACTAATCTCTAGTTGAAATTTCGATTGAAATACAATTCACCGTTATTTTCTTGGTCATGCTACATTGATTTGACTTATTTTTGATAGGTCACACCTTGTGTTTCTTGTTTAACGTATGATTACTTACATCCCACCACTTTCATTTGATTATCGAATCAAATTAAATGAATAAGAGTAGTTTCTTCATCATTTACAAGTGGTTTACTTGCCTTGATTGTCAATAAAGAAATCTTTGGACAGACAGTTTTTATTTGGAATTATTTAGTTCATTTTGGAATAAAGAGTGTTTGATGTAGGTTGTTCATTGTTATGGACGAGATTTGAGGAGGAGTAGATTCATTTCTAGGGTCATTTGTGTTGTTATGTATTCGGTTTTGGTTTCAATGTAAACAATCATACTATGTAACATATGTGATTGACTAGTATGATTCAATGATAATTACAATCAGATACCTTTATATTTGTTTAGAAGTGTGTTTATTAGACTTAATAATCAAAACTCAACGTTGCACGTTGTTAAGGAAAGCAAAAGCTATCGATGCGAGAACAGTTGTTGTTTAATGTTTTGTATAACTAGTTCCCTTTGTATGTATTTAGTTAAGCATTCATGAATAGTCTTATGCACTAATCTGTAGTTGAATAATTTCGATTGAAATACAATTCACCGTTATTTACTTGGTCATGCTTGATTTGACTTCTTTTGATTTGACTTCTTTTTGATAGGTTACACATCCCACCACTTTCATTTGATTATCGAATCTAATTAAATGAATAAGAGTAGTTTCTTCATCATTTACAAGTGGTTTACTTGCCTTGATTGTCAATAAAAAAATCTATGGACTGACAGTTGTTATTTGGATTGATTTGTTCATTTTGAATAAAGAGTGTTTGATGTAGGTTGTTCAGTGTTATGGACGAGATTTGAGGAGGAGTGGATTCATTCTAGGGTCATTTGTGTGGTTTTGTATTCGGTTTTGGTTTCGATGTAACAATCATACTATGTAACATATGTGATTGACTAGTATGATTTCAATGATAATTACAATCAGATATCTTTATATTGGTTTGAAGTGTGTTTATTAGACTTAATAATCAAAACTCAAGAACGTTGCACGTTGTTAAGGAAAGCAAAGCTATCGATGCGAGAACAGTTGTTGTTTAATGTTTTTGTATAACTAGTTCCCTTTGTATGTATTTAGTTAAGCATTCATAAATAGTCTGATGCACTAATCTGTAGTTGAATAATTTCGATTGAAATACAATTCACCGTTATTTACTTGGTCATGCTACATTGATTTGACTTCTTTTTGATAGGTCAACATTGTGTTTCTTGTTTAACGTATGATTACTTACATCCCACCACTTTCATTTGATTATCGAATCTAATTAAATGAATAAGAGTAGTTTCTTCATCATTTACAAGTGGTTTACTTGCCTTGATTGTCAATAAAGAAATCTAGGGATTGATAGTTGTTATTTGGATTGATTAGTTTATTTTGGAATAAAGAGTGTTTGATGTAGGTTGTTCAGTGTTATGGACGAGATTTGAGGAGGAGTGGATTCATTTCTAGGGTCATTTGTGTGGTTTTGTATTCGGTTTTGGTTTCGATGTAAACAATCATACTATGTAAAATATGTGATTGAACAGTATGATTGCAATAATAATTACAAGCATATATCTTTATATTGGTTTAGAAGTGTGTTTATTAGACTTAATAATCAAAACTCAAGAACGTTGGACGTTGCTAAGGAAAGCAAAAGCTATCGATGCGAGAACAGTTGTTGTTTAATGTTTTTGTATAACTAGTTCCCTTTGTATGTATTTAGTTAAGCATTCATGAATAGTCTGATGCACTAATCTGTAGTTGAATAATTTCGATTGAAATACAATTCACCGTTATTTACTTGGTCATGCTACATTGATTTGACTTCTTTTTGATAGGTCACACATTGTGTTTCTTGTTTAACGTATGATTACTTACATCCCACCACTTTCTTTGATTATCGAATCTAATTAAATGAATAAGAGTAGTTTTTTCATCATTTACAAGTGGTTTACTTGCCTTGATTGTCAATAAAGAAATCTATGGATGACAGTTCTTATTTGGATTGATTTAGTTCATTTTGAAATAAAGAGTGTTTGACGTAGGGTGTTCATTGTTATGGACGAGATTTGAGGAGGAGTGGATTCATTTCTAGGGTCATTTGTGTTGTTATGTATTCGGTTTTGGTTTCGATGTAAACAATCACACTATGTAACATATGTGATTGACTAGTATGATTCCAATGATAATTACAATCAGATATCTTTATATTGGTTTAGAAGTGTGTTTATTAGACTTAATAATCAAAACTCAAGAACGTTGCACGTTGTTAAGGAAAGCAAAAGCTATCGATGCGAGAACAGTTGTTGTTTAATGTTTTTGTATAACTAGTTTCCTTTGTATGTATTTAGTTAAGCATTCATGAATAGTCTGATGCACTAATCTGTAGTTGAATAATTTCGATTGAAATACAATTCACCGTTATTTACTTGGTCATGCTACATTGATTTGACTTCTTTTTGATAGGTCACACATTGTGTTTCTTGTTTAACGTATGATTACTTACATCCCACCACTTTCATTTGATTATCGATTCTTATTAAATGAATAAGAGTAGTTTCTTCATCATTTACAAGTGGTTTACTTGCCTTGATTGTCAATAAAGAAATCTTTGGACTGACAGTTTTTATTTGGATTGATTTAGTTTATTTTGGAATAAAGAGTGTTTGATGTAGGTTGTTCAGTGTTATGGACGAGATTTGAGGAGAGTGATTCATTTCTAGGGTCATTTGTGTTGTTTTGTATTCGGTTTTGGTTTCGATGTAAACAATCATACTATGTAACATATGTGATTGACTAGTAGATTCCAATGATAATTACAATCAGTACTTTATATTTGTTTAGAAGTGTGTTTATTAGACTTATAATCAAAACTCAAGAACGTTGCACGTTGTTAAGGAAAGCAAAAGCTATCGATGCGAGAACAGTTGTTGTTTAATGTTTTGTATAACTAGTTCCCTTTGTATGTATTTAGTTAAGCATTCATGAATAGTCTTATGCACTAATCTGTAGTGAAATTTCGATTGAAATACAATTCACCGTTATTTACTTGGTCATGCTACATTGATTTGACTTCTTTTGATAGGTCACACATTGTGTTTCTTGTTTAACGTATGATTACTTACATCCCACCACTTTCATTTGATTATCGAATCTAATAAATGAATAAGAGTAGTTTTTTCATCATTTACAAGTGGTTTACTTGCCTTGATTGTCAATAAAGAAATCTAGGGATTGACAGTTGTTATTTGGATTGATTACGTTTATTTTGGAATAAAGAGTGTTGATGTAAGTTGTTCAGTGTTATGGACGATATTTGAGGAGAGTGGATTGATTTCAAGGTCATTCGTGTGGTTTTGTATTCGTTTTGGTTTCGATGTAAACAATCATACTATGTAACATATGTGATTGAATAGTATGATTGCAATAATAATTACAATCAGATATCTTTATATTGGTTTAGAAGTGTGTTTATTAGACTTAATAATCAAAACTCAAGAACGTTGCACGTTGTTAAGGAAAGCAAAGCTATCAATGCGAGAACAGTTGTTGTTTAATGTTTTTGTATAACTAGTTCCCTTTGTATGTATTTAGTTAAGCATTCATGAATAGTCTGATGCACTAATCTGTAGTTGAATAATTTCGATTGAAATACAATTCACCGTTATTTACTTGGTCATGCTACATTGATTTGACTTCTTTTGATAGGTCACACATTGTGTTTCTTGTTAACGTATGATTACTTACATCCCACCACTTTCATTTGATTATCGAATCTAATTAAATGAATAAGAGTAGTTTTTTCATCATGTACAAGTGGTTTACTTGCCTTGATTGTCAATAAA
>JACCIZ010000222.1:0-82059 GCA_025506415.1 Flaveria robusta
CACAGCTATCATTATACGCTATGCAAGCCTCAGTGAGTTAAGTGCCTTGAAACACGAAAATAATTATATATTTATTTCAGTTATGATTTATTTTATTTTCCAAATAATATTTTTATATATTACATATGGCTTGATAAAAGTTTATCTTAATATCACTAAATTAAATATTAAGTTGTAAATTCTGTCAAACTATGCATATTTTATTACAGTTATCAACACATGCTAAATCAGTTTTAAAGTTTTTTTAATTGAGTAGTAATTTCATAATTTTGAGTTTAGTTTTATGTACGTTTTGAATTATTTACGTTTTAACGTAAGTTTGGTTTGAATACATGTGGGTCAAATATAATACGTTTTTAGTTACAATGCGTTTCAAAGATACTAGCTGGACTAATTTGAAAAATCGGTTAAATATAATACATTTTCATTCAACGATACAAAATCGAGTTACTCTACGTTTTGACATTAATTTAGTTCAAAAGCAATTCAGTAGATTATAATTTATAATTTATTACGTCTTATACGTCGCCGCCGCAACGCGGGGCGAGTAAAAAACTTGTGTATATTAAGTATTAACTTTGAGTGAATTTGTCTACTTTTTTAAAGATGTAAGAGGACACAAAATACGTTTTTTAATATTAAAAAGGCAAAATGTCTTTTATATTATAAAAAAATAGTTAGATTTTGATGTTTTAAAATTTAGAGTAAATTACACGGATAGTCCCTTAGGTATGCACGTATTGCAACTTTAGTCCCCACTTTAATAAATTACAGACAAGGGCCTGAACTATGTAAGAAGTGCACACTGATGGTCCCTGATACTAACAAAAGTTAAGTTTCTCTGTTAGTTTTTTTTAAAGACCAAAATACCCCATCTTTTTTTATCATCTTCTTCACATTCAACGCCCACCACCACTGCCTCCACCTTTAACCCACCGCCACCGCCGCCGTCGCTGCCCTCAACCCGCCGCCGTCGCCGCCCTCAACCCACCACCACCGTCGCCGCCTGCAACCTCAACCAACCACTAACGTTGCTGCAGCACCTTTAACCCACCATCACCGTCGCTGCTCTACCCCTCAACCCACCACCATCGCTACCTTTACCCTCAACCCACCACGTTCGCCTGCACCCTCAACCCACCTCGACAACCGCCTCCACCTTGAACCCACTACCAACATCACGGCCTATACCCTCAACCACCACCACTGTCGCCGCCAACACCCTCAACCATCACCACCGTTGCAGATCTGAATAGAGAAAGAGATGTGGCGTTATGCCCGTGGTCTTAGAAAAAGAGAGAGAGAGAGAGAGAGAGAAAAAGAAGAAGAGAGAAAGAGAAGAGAAAGAGAAAGAGAAAGAGAAAGAAAGAGATAGAGAGAAAGGAGAGAGATAAGGGGGAAGAGAGAGAGAGAGAGACTTATACCAAAGGTTGATTTCTCATATGGTGGTGGAGAGGTGGTGGTGATGGTGATAAAGATGAAGATGAAGATGAAGATGGATGAAGAAGATGAAGATGGATGAAGAGAATGAAGATGAAGAAGAAGATGGAGGGTTGGGTTGAGATATGATGGGTAAGTTTAGTTATATTATTTTTTAAATTTAGGGGTATATTGGTAATTTTACATTGACTTAACAGAGAAAGTTACCTCAATTAGCGTCGGGGACTGCAGTGTGCATCATGCATAGTTCAGGCCCTTATCTGTAATTAATTGAAGTAAGGACTAAAGTTGTAATATGTGCATACCCAGGGACTATTCGTGTAATTTACTCAAATATTTATGATGTGATACACAAATATAAAAAGGTAGATACGTGGAATTACCTGTGTATCTATGGAATTAAGGATGTTGTCAGACAAGATCTCGGTAGTCGGCTTAGATGAAAAGAAAACGAAAAATGATGACTAGGCAGGCTGGTAATTTTCGATCTGTTTATAACACGATTAGATTGTTAAATAATAATTATATTATTTAGTTTTTTAAGTTTTTAAAAATAATTAAAATTACGAGACTAGACTGTATTATTTCTTATTCTTGGTTCACAAAAACATTTTAAAAAATTACAGGCATGACATATAGATAGTTAACAAGTCATTTTTATGTTTGATACGTGTGCTACGCGCATTATCTCTAACCTGTTAAGCGGTGGGGAGTTTTGGTGACTTTGAAATATGTTTTACTTTTTAAATGTGCAAGTTTTAATAATCAAATTTTAGTATTATTATATTTAAATTACTTTAATCAGCAAAACTTCGTACGATCATTTGATACACACATTATAATATAAGTGTGTTAGTAACTGTGCACTCACAAATGACTGGTAAAAAAATATCAGAGAAGATTGTAGATATGAATTTATATTGACTTGTGTCTTCACATGGCAAGATATAAGTTTGTAGTGACTCTATAAATTACATACTATTAGTGTAATGAATTTTGAAAGTAATATTTAAATTATAATTAATTTAATATTAGAAAAAAACTAATTGTAGATTTTTTAGAAGTGGAATGATCTAAAATAGATCAAAAGGTAGTAAAGTCAAACTCTATTTAAAACCTAAAAACTTGGTACATTTTGTAATATTTTATCAAAATTTAAGCATAGTATGTGTTTATTATCGAAATTATTAAATTTGGAATGATTTATAGCCAGCAATGGCTTACGAATGAGGAAGCATTTAATTTCACGTACATGTTTCGAACTTTATTAAATATTATGTTCTAGATGTGCTTGAAATTAGAACAAAAGAATTTTAACTATAAAGGTAAGAGTTAAAGTTTTTAAGAATTAATATAATAAATAATATAGTTAATTTAAAATATAGTTCCCATCCATTAATATCATCATAATAGAATATGTTTCACCTAACTTGTGGATATTTAGTTTTTTTCAAAGTTTACTTCTTCTTTCTTTGATTGTATAGTCATATTTTTTCACGTTAGGGTCATTTATAAGTAAAAAAAATAGTTTCATTTTATATGAAGTAATTTTATAAAACAATATGAGCAAACAAAAAACAATATTTCATCATTTAAATCCCTAAATCACTTTATGGGTGATTCTTTTAAAAAATTTTTAACATTCAAGCTTATTTTATTTTTGAAACTGAATAGATCATATGCTAAAGGGCCGATCAACAACAACCCGAACCCAAGAATCAAAGAGACTAGTCTCAATTCTTTTCGCATATATTTAAACAAAAAGTATAATCTGAGCAAGAATCAAATAGACTAGTTTCATATCTTTTCACATATGTTCGAACAAAAATATAATCTGAGCAAGAATCAAAGATACTAGTCTTAGCTATTTTCAAATGTGTATAAACCAAAAGTGTAATATGAGATATGAAGATTAAAGAAAAATAAAGATTAAATTAAAAATTCATGTACTTTAAAAATGGACTGCAAAGCGTTGAAGGTCTCGTTGCAGGCTAATATGAGGGAATTAGAAAATTTAAATATGCTAAAAAGAATTTCTTTTTTTTTTTTTTTTGTGAATCAATTAAGTATATTAGATGAGAATATGATAAGTGTAGATAATGATATTGTCTACACCATTATAATATTTAAAAGATGAGAATTGTTTAAAGTAAAAAATCTGATATGGAATTATTACAATTTAAATAACTGTTTATGTTTTAGAAATTGATTAGTTAAATATCAAAACACTTTGTTTGATATTAAATGTTTAGTATGGAAACTATCTAAAATTTTATTATGGTAAGTATTGATTTTTTATATGATTAATTAAGTATATTAGATGAAATATGATAAGTGTAGATGATGAATATTGTCTACACCATTATAATATTTAAAGATGAGAATTGTTTAAAGTAAAAAATCTGATATGGAAATTATTACAATTTAAATAACTGTTTATATTTTAGAAATTGATTAGTTAAATATCAAAACACTTTGTTGATATTAAATGTTTAGTATGAAAACTATTTAAAATTTTAATTTGTTTGATATTAATGTTTAGTATGAAAACTATTTAAAATTTTAATTATGTAAGTGTTGATTTTTTTATATGATAATAAATACATTTTTTGAGTAAAGATATATAACAAAAGTTAAAATACAATTAGAATTTAATTTGTTTTAAAATTTAATACGGGTGAGTCTTGGGTTATAATACAATCCACACTATACAACTACTTAATTTTAAAGGTCGGTGGACCTTTTTTAATTGTTTATCTCCTTCGAAATTCATGTTATATTTTCTGTTTCAACTTTATTAATATAAAATTTTATAGTCGGAGTGGTTATGTCCTTTGAAGTTGAATTTTCTCCCTGGTTTGAATCCAAGCAATGGCGGAGCTTGAACTATATAGTAGGGGGGCGCGGGCGAAACTAATTTTTTTAGGGGGGGCGAACTTGATATTTATATAAAAATTTACACTACCTGGCCAAAAATTTACACTATCGGACTAAAATTTAACATTACTGGCGAAAAAAACAGGGGGGGCGACCCCGCCCTAGTGAAGCTTAGCCTATGAATTCAAGGACTTTCAACTCTTTTTTTTCTTTACCCTTGATATTCCTTTTCAATCTTCCCAATTAGGACTTTCAACTCCTTTTTTTTTTTTTTTGTTCTTTACCCTTGATATTCCTTTTCAATCTTCCCAATCAATTTTATTTTTATTGAGCAAGTGTTGTTTCAATGTTAGATTTTATATACCCCATAACGTACTAGACATAGTACTCTTTTCTACCTATATCAAATCGTCACCGACTCACACATTTCTTTTACATACTTAACCACGTCAATATCACCGTGTTAACGTGTATAGGCTAGGGTCAAATATAAAATGTTTTTGTGCTTAACTTAATACGTTTAAGATTGTCTACGTTTCAACATACGTTTACGTTTGAGTCAAATCTAATATGTTTTCATTTACTCTAAGTTTAGACGTAATTTTAGTTCGGATATGAGTCGTAACGAATGGAGGTCTATGTTTTGACATAAATTTTGTTTGGAAAAATAGTCAGGTCAAATATAATACATTTCCATTCAACAGTTAAATTCGAGTCACTAACTCTACTACTATTGATGTAAATTTAGTTGAGAAATGAATCGGGTCGATGTAGTAGATAGTAGATACATCATGTCGCGTACGATGTTACGTACGATGCCGCAACAACGTGCGGCGGTAAAATATCTAGTTTAACTCATTAAGTAAAATGATGTTTTAAGCGATAAATTCAAGAGGAGGCCATCATTGAGCGTCAAATCTCCTTTAAAAGTTTTGCTTTGCTGGTGAAGGTAGACATCACAAATAAATAATAAACACATGTTTTTAGTTTTGACATAAAATAAATCATTTTTGTGTATTGGATCTAGCATCTTAAATAAAAGTAAACAATTAAGTATATCCCACGTATACTAAACTATTCATGGGGTCTAGTAAGGGTATGATGAGAGCAAGCTTTTTCTCTTTTCAAAGGAAAGAGTGACTGTTTTCATTGAGACCCTCAGCTACAAACATAAACATGAACCATATATCATATAGATAAATAGTATACAATAGAATGATCGATGACATATATAAATATGATGTTATACATAAATAAGGCAAACAATAAGATGATCATCATGAGTAAACATAAATAGATTAAAGATATCCTACACTAACATATAAACTGATAGCATACAAAGATACAACAAACACTTATGATAGATGGTTTCAAAAGTAAAACATAGCTAAGTAAAGCAAAAGTGTACACGCAAGCAAGGCAAAGTGGAGCTTAGGGTTGTAAATGAGTCGAGCCGAGCTAGGGTGGAGCTCGGGCTTGTCTCGTTTAGAAACCGAACCGAGCCAGCTCCGCTCGTTTAAAAATCAAACCAAGCCGGCTCGGCTTGTTTATTTCAATGAGTTTAAAATCTAAGCTCGGGCTCTGCTTGTTTATAAACGTTTTGGCCGGCTCACGAGCCGACTTATTTATTTAAAAAAAGATATTTTTTAATTTCTGTATACATTAGTGTATATATAAAATAAATAATATTTTTTTATAATTGTTTATCTTGATTCGTTGAAAACAATTATATAAGATTATTATTTCAAGAAGTATAATCATGTTTTTATACTTTTATAATTAGTTTCTCGTTGTGAAATATCAAAATAACATTGTTTATGGTGTAGTTACGTTTAAATTTAAACGAGCTAACGAGTGAGCCAGTTAGCCAGCTAAGACCACCACGAGCCGAGCTGACCTTGGCTCAGCTCGTATACAAACTGAGCCGAGTCAGCTTGGCTCGTTTATAAACAAACCGATTTCGAGTGAGCTTTTTTCGAGCTACTTTCAAGCGAGCCATGACCCATGAGTTTTCTGAACAACCCTAATTAGTGGAGCTAACGATCATAATAACATAGTAACAAACTAAGGACAATGACTAGAGAGCCATAGAAGTGTGTAGAAGACCTAGATAATAAGAATGGTAAACCATTCTAAATAGACATGTTTTTTCTAGAAGTTTATAACCTTAATCCTACGCATTCATAAAAACCTATCCTAAATCATGTAATTGGAGAGATGCAAAACAGTCAATTCCTGTCTAATGCTCTCCTCTCACGTTATCTTGGGTATGTGACAATAAAAGAGTGGGATATAATTAAACATCTATTTGAATCTTTTTAATATATATCTAATGAAACTATCAAAAGATGAGGGGAACTGGAATTCGGCTCCCCCCAATCACGTTTTATGGACTTTTTTTCTTTTTCTTATATCTAGATTTTTCAGTTCTATTTGTTTTCATCTACTGTTTAATATTCTTTATTTGTTTTGTTTTTTAATCTAATGACATTTTATCTCTTTTATTTTTACCTTACAAATTCTAACACTCCCATTGTATCATGCAATCATGAAACCATAGTCTTTACCATAAACTCAACACCTCACATTTTGTTTACATTGTTGAAATCCTTGGATTTTTTTTTTCTAAAATAAACTACACTAAATAATTTTAACCGTCTCCATTCGAACTAGTTTTAATTTATTTTATTTTATTTAAATCTACCGTATGATGGAATTTGAAAATTAATTATAGATTAATTTTATATCCATTACGTGTCAGGGCGACATCGTAAGCGGCCGATAAAGTATATGCGACTTTTTTTTTGAGCTAAATTTAAGTCAAAATATAGAGTAACACAAATTATATCGTTGAATGAAAACGTATTATATTTGACATGGACTATTTTCAAAACAAACTTATGTCAAAACATAGACCAACCTAAAACGTACATAAATAACACGTGCATAAATTACAATCGTCCAGACTCGTTTCCGAAACATAGAGTAACTCGGAGTTATACTGTTAAATGAAAACGTATTATATTTGACCCCGACTACTTTCGGAACAACTTTATATTATAACATAGATCAATTCAAAACATACATAAAAACATGAAGCTAATTACACGAAAGGTTCTTGTGGTTTGGGAAATTACAAGGTCGGTTTAAAGGTTTGACAAAATATAAACAAGTGGTCCCTACCATGGATGGCCGTTATATTTTTCTATTAAGTGCTTATAAAAAATCAAAATACCCATAACTATTAAAAAATAACAATTTTAACACCACCTTACACCCACCATCCTTTGACTTTTTTCAAACTTCTTCCATTGTAACCTACACCACCACCACCACCGTGTACCACACCAGCCACCGCCACTTTTTGCCTCCAAAACCGATCTTTGGCCACACCACCACCACCACCACCACCACCTTCTTCTTTTTCTTTTTCACCTATGCAAATCACTAAATCCTCACCCCCTCTCATTAGGGGTGTTCATCGGATCAGATAACGATTATTGGATTACTCGGATCAGATTATTCGGATTTGAAAACTTCATGACCCTATCCGAAATCCGATCCGATCCAAATAAAGATATCTACATCCGATCCGAATCTATCCAAATTCGATTTGGATCGGAATTGGATATATCTGAATAATCCGAAATTATCTGAATAATCCGAATAAACCAAAAAATAAATTTTTCCTATTTTTTTGTTCTTATATTTTTTGGCAATTTTTTATTAACATTTTATAAGTTTAAAATCACAATAAAAGATATAATACTAAAAAATATAAATTTGACTAGAACAAAAGTTGAAACATAATAGTTAATTGTATAGAACCCGAATGTTAAAAATCCTTTATTTAGAACAATAATCGATTATTTTATAACTGTTTAGGATTAGAGGACTAGAATATGTCAAGATTCTTGAGTATTGATTTTAAAACATAATATGTAGTTGGATAATGAGTATTGGGCTAGAAACATAGTTAATTCTTATTTGAATAATCGGATATCCGAATAAAAAATTTATTATATCCGAAATTCGAATAAGGAATTTGATGTGTGTAAAGTATATATATATTTTTAATATGAAAATTCACACGATTTGTTTTAATTTTAAAGAAACAACTATCACCTTTAGGCTAACTACACACAATAGGCAAGCGCACCTATCGTATAGTAGTATAGCTTAAGGTAAGAACGAGTATCGATCCGTGGACACAATGGCTCCCAATACTAAATCATTATCACTATTTAACCGATCAATTGAGTTTGGATTTGTGAATATTAAATTTAAGTAAATTAATTGGCAAATTAAACTAATAAAGCAAGAAAATAAAGATGAAGATACACAATCAATTAAAGATACCACTTGGATTTCGATTCCACTTAGCATAGCAATAACAACTAATACAAACTCGAGGTGAGAACATTTTTACACATGATATATGGAATTAGCCTAAACCCCCGTCAAGGATATCTAGACATATAACCATTCGGAAAGCTAGAACGATAAACACACAATAGCCACCTAAAGTTATGCTATAAGGAACTAATGGTAAAATTATGTCAATGTTAAAGATGAATTAGACTCCCCGTTAGGGTTACCTAATTCCATAAATTTTTGGAAAGCTAACACGATAAACACATGATAACCACCTCAACTTGCGTAAAATAGACAAAACTACAATTATTCTTCAACTCATAAACTTCATATCACGATTACAAAACAATTCATAACCAATGACAAGAGAGATTCATGACATACACCATGGTTTTCTTAAACATAGGCATAAGGATGCACATTTGACCAATTTTACTAAACCTTCAACCTTCATTCACCATTCCTAGTCAAATGTCACAAGATTACATACAAAATATGCAACTATATGCATAAGTCTTGTAAAAACATGAGGTTTTCCAACATAACATGCTTACAACACCCACAAGGTTGAACATTTCATCAAACTAGAACAAACACACACAATCATTGAAGAATAATCAAGCTTCATCATAGCATCAACATAAACATCACCAAGAATCATGTACAAGTTGTTAAATCATGCTAAGTTTCATCTAATCCAAGTGATAATAAGTGTTTAGCCCATGAGGCTTACAAAAATCACACCCAAACTCAAGAACATGGAAGAACTCATAGTAGATCTAGAAGAATTCAAACCAATTTTGAGTAGAGATGGAGTGGATGATGTTAGATCCTCTTTGAAAGTGTGAAATCTTCAATCTCGGCCTTCAAATCTCTCAAAAACTCTTGAAGCAAACCCAAAATCACCTAAAGGGGAGAGAGAGGCTAGGGTTTGAGTTAATTTGAAAGTTATGATGAAATGGGGGTGAAATTAGGTTAAAAACCCGAATCTGCTACGCACATGGCCATGTGGGAGTAAGTGAGTAGCTAGTGTAGGCTGCAGGTTTTGACAGCATAATACTGCACACCGAATTGGCCATGTAGGGCGCCTACATGGCCGATTTAGTAGCTTTTCTTCACAAACTTCAGCTTTTCTTCAGTTTTTTCATCAAAAATCATCAAATAACCATCGGGGACTACAACATTCAAATATAACATAAATAAGTGTATAAATAAATGAATTTGTAACAAAAATGCTTCAAATGAGGAAAGATATGTATTGTTAACATGTATATTTATTCACATATCAAACATCCCCACACTTGAACTTTGCTTGTCCTCAAGCAAACTCTAATACAATAATTTAACAAAATAGCTCCCATTGACAGAAAATTTTGATGAAAAGCAATCCATTGGTTAAATAAAGATCCACACTCAAGATTAACAATCGAGGAGAGCACAATTATAGGATAGAACCCAGTGTTTTAAACAATTTGTTCTTCTAAAAAGAAATCTAGCAATATTCAAATGAGCATCACATGCCTATGACATTTATTTATGCATGTGTGTGAACCCTTTACAAAAATCACTCAACACTCGGTTATTTGTATGTATAAGTGTATAAGTGAATCACTCAATGCCAAACGATGAGACATACATAGTAATATGCTTGCAAAGAAATCAAATCTCCACCAACTAACATGAGCAAATGCATGAATCAAGAGGACTTTGTCGGGCTTGGGTTATAAGGTATGGAATTTTGGTAAAAATGGCTAAAGGGTTAAAATCCGGATTCATTAGATTATAAATGTATACAATCACAAATGCTACACGGAAAAGAAAATAACAACTAATTCAAAACATTTAATAAATGAGCTGATACTATGATTCTTCTTTCTAAAGCATAAAATTGCTCACTTTTGATCATTCTTTCCAAATACGAAGTAACAAAACTAAAACAATATTCTTTTTTTTTTCTCTCTCTCTCTGTTTTTTTTTTCTTTCTTTTTTTTTCAAGTTTTTTTTTTCATATTTTTCTCATATATTTTTTTTTTTCAAATAACTTAAACATTCTCCAACAATATAACTAGAAATTGCAAATTAAACAACTAACAAAAACCGGACTTTAACATAAAGGTTTAAATATAAAAGGCAATTTTGGCTAAGTGGGTTTAATATGCGGTTACAAACACAAAAACAGGATAGGCTCAACATGGCAACTAGTGGAAATGAAAGGGTAGGGGTAATGAAATGAAAAAAAGTTACAAGAATTGGTTTATCCTAATGCCTCTATCATTTTCATACAAAAACTCAGTTTATGGTCTTGAAATGCATATTCTAGGCAAGTTCTCACATAAATGCACATCTGGCACACTCAAAGTCAACAAAATTGTAAGCAAGCAGTGTAATCATGTTATCATATGTGATAAGGCACAAAACGTTTACGGAAATGGAAGGATAAAGGTATGGTTTAGACACATACATAAATATTATATTTTAAACTTGCAATGCTCACTGAATATTCCATAACATTTTATCCGAATACACCAGGTTTCTTATAATTTTATGATGACAAAAAACACAATCATGCTTTAGGATCTAAAACAAATACACATGGATGCAATTTATTTAAATTAGAAAAAAAACTTGTCAAAAATGAGAGCATGTTAGAAGGACAGACAAAAAGTTCACAAAAATAGAAGAAAACCCCAATATCCCCACACTTGAATTGTACATTGCCCTCAATGTACCAAAAATATGCAATTGCATAGGGGGGAAAGTGGAACGAAAGAAAACTCCCCTGATGAGATTTGACGAAAATAGCCAAGAACTTCTACAAAGCCTCAAAATCATTCCAAGCGAGAAATTCCAACCAAAATGATCAAAAATCTCGGGTTGACTCCCGGAAGCGCTCATTTAATTAACGAGTCATTAGCTTGACTCGGCCCCAAATTCACGTAAATCTAGGGCAAGTGATGGAACAAATTAACAAACGAATGGGCTTATGATACTTGAAAACTCATCCGACCCGTTTGATTTAATGCATTGACCAAAGGTTAATGAGAAACCTAATGGTAAACGCAAACACAATGCATGCGGGTCATGCCACCAACACTTGTATTTGCCTGGACCAAACCTGATACAACTTATGTAGTGAAGGATGCGATCATCTCGATAATATTTTGAATTGCAATGCTTGATGGATCGATTTCGCGCCTTCAATTTTGGTTCGTCTATGAAGTAGTTTGGCCTCTCACGTGATCCGTTTGAATCGTGTGATAAATCATCATAATGCTCAAGAACGGGACGACAGTTTTTGGTGCGAATTTGGGGATTAGGTGTCATGGTCATTGGTTCGTTGGTGAACCCATCCTCTTGCACATCTTCTTCATGGTGCATTTCTTCCTTGATCGTCACGAATGGCTTCCCATAAAGCAATGCTTCTAAGTCATCAAGGTCGCTAACCGGATCGAACCATCCTCTCACTTCCACAAAAGGTATGCTCACTAATTCATCTCCAAACTCGTCCTCCCATGATGGAATAATGTGCTTTGTGGTTTCCTCATCATTAAGACTCGGGAGAACCACTTCCACCTCATTTATGCGCTTGTTCTCCAATTGTTCTTTTCTTTGCGATCCATCATCATCCTGCTCGTCATTGATCAACATATGAGGATAAGCTGTTTGTGTCTCATCAAGCTCGAATAAGATTTGAACCGGAGGTGGGACTTGTGCTTCATCCATGATTGTCTCTAGTTCTGGTTCTTGCTCTAACTCATCAACGTACATAGCAGGCTTGGCTTCACGTCCATCCTCATTCTCTATATTAGTGCTTGGTTCTGTGTTGCAAGATGAACTCTCTTGTAGAAGCTGGACATATAACTTATTAACTTCAATACTCAATGTCTCTAGCTTATGACGTTGTTCTATGAGTTCACTAACAAAGGTTTCCTGTTGTTCAACCTCATCTCGATTACAACGGTGTTTGACTGTGAAAACATATCAATTCCTGTTGTAATAACTCATATAATGATGGACGTGGCTCGGTTTGGAATTGTGGTATGATAGACTCATGAAATGATTGTGAGTAAGGATGCGGTTCTTGATAATAATATGTGGGGTACCCCTGAAAATGATAACACTCTGGTGTGTAATGACGTCCACCACATATCTCGCACCAAATACCCTCATGGTAATCCCCATGATTAAAATAGTATCCTTCATAATAACTCCCATGGTCGCGATCCATTAAAGTCGC
Source organism: Flaveria robusta (assembly GCA_025506415.1). Classification (NCBI taxonomy): domain Eukaryota; kingdom Viridiplantae; phylum Streptophyta; class Magnoliopsida; order Asterales; family Asteraceae; genus Flaveria; species Flaveria robusta. Next base: position 12,929 of record JACCIZ010000222.1, read on the forward strand.
TACAAAAAACACTCAAACAAAAGATTACGGGCACCAGATAGAAATAAAATACAAAAAATTGTACAAAACGAGTACAAACATAAAAAGAATCTAAAATATGCACAAATGGTTAAAGTAGCAACTTCGATTTTTCTTGAAATCACCATGTCCCCGGCAACGGCGCCAAAAACTTTATGTGTGTAAAGTATATATATATTTTTAATATGAAAATTCACATGATTTGTTTTAATTTTAAAGAAACGATTATCACCTTTAGGCTAACTACACACAATAGGCAAGCGCACCTATCGTATAGTAGTATAGCTTGAGGTAAGAACCGAGTATCGATCCGTGGACACAATGGCTCCTAATACTAAATCATTATCACTATTTAACCGATCAATTGAGTTTGGATTTGCGAATATTAAATTTAAGTAAATTAATTGGTAAATTAAACTAATAAAGCAAGAAAATAAAGATGAAGATACACAATCAATTAAAGATACCACTTGGATTTCGATTCCACTTAGCATAGCAATAACAACTAATACAAACTCGAGGTGAGAAAATTTTTACACATGATATATGGAATTAGCCTAAACCCCCGTCAAGGATATCTAGACATATAACCATTCGGAAAGCTAGAACGATAAACACACAATAGCCACCTAAAGTTATGCTATAAGGAACTAATGGTAAAATTATGTCAATGTTAAAGATGAATTAGACTCCCGTTAGGGTTACCTAATTCCATAAATTTTTGGAAAGCTAACACGATAAACACATGATAACCACCTCAACTTGAGTAAAATAGACAAAACTACAATTATTCTTCAACTCATAAACTTCATATCACGATTACAAAACAATTCATAACCAATGACAAGAGAGATTCATGACATACACCATGGTTTTCTCAAACATAGGCATAAGGATGCACATTTGACCAATTTTACTAAACCTTCAACCTTCATTCACCATTCCTAGTCAAATGTCACAAGATTACATACAAAATATGCAACTATATGCATAAGTCTTGTAAAAACATGAGGTTTTCCAACATAACATGCTTACAACACCCACAAGGTTGAACATTTCATCAAACTAGAACAAACACACACAATCATTGAAGAATAATCAAGCTTCATCATAGCATCAACATAAACATCACCAAGAATCATGTACAAGTTGTTAAATCATGCTAAGTTTCATCTAATCCAAGTGATAATAAGCGTTTAGCCCATGAGGCTTACAAAAATCACACCCAAACTCAAGAATATGGAAGAACTCATAGTAGATCTAGAAGAATTCAAACCAATTTTGAGTAAAGATGGAGTGGATGATGTTAGATCCTCTTTGAAAGTGTGAAATCTTCAATCTCGGCCTTCAAATCTCTCAAAAACTCTTGAAGCAAACCCAAAATCACCTAAAGTGGAGAGAGAGGCTAGGGTTTGAGTTAATTTGAAAGTTATGATGAAATGGGGGTGAAATTAGGTTAAAAACCCAAATCTGCTGCGCACATGGCCATGTGGGAGTAAGTGAGTAGCTAGTGTAGGCTGCAGTTTTTGACAGCATAATACTGCACACCGAATTGGCCATGTAGGGCGCCTACATGGCCGATTTAGCAGCTTTTCTTCACAAACTTCAGCTTTTCTTCAGTTTTTTCATCAAAAATCATCAAATAACCATCGGGGACTACAACATTCAAATATAACACAAATAAGTGTATAAATAAATGAATTTGTAACAAAAATGCTTCAAATGAGGAAAGATAGGTATTGTTAACATGTATATTTATTCACATATCAGAATTCGAATTCGGATGAAATCCGATCCGAATAAAGATTTGGATTCGGATACGAATCTGATTTCGGATAATTTCAGATATCGGTTTTTTTTAAACACCTTTACCTCTCATGGCTTCCATCTTTGTCGCAGCCACAAGTACCACCTCGTTCACGTACGCCACCTCCTTTTCCTTCTCATCTTCTTCTTCTTCTTCCCTTCTCTTTACCTTTCCAAACCTTCATTAAACTACTTCTTTCTTCCGCTTTCATCTCTAAATCCTCAAATTCACCTCTTTTGATAACTAAGCAAACAACATAAACATATTGACAAATATTCTTGATCTTCTAAATCCATGTCCTATGATCACTAAGCAAACAAATTGAAATGATGAGATCCTACATCACTAAAACTAACATAAACATATTGACAAAATATATCAACATTGAGATGACTAGGATTGGGATATAATATGAAATAAAACAAATGCAATATATATAGGGATGAGTTCAATTGTAAACCATTAGAAATTATGTAAACTAATAAACCAAATCTCAACCATTGATTAGATTGAGATCAATGGTCCAGATTTACTTGAATAAAAAAAATGTAATCTAATAGAATCAGTGGACCCTACATATAAAAAGACAAAAAGGGGGTAATTTGGTCTTTTTACATCCATCCTACTTTTGAATTCTTTTCTACTTTAATCATAACCCCAAGATATTAAAATCTTCCCAACCCAAAGAGATTAAAATCTGCCCATTATCTTTCTCTCTCTAATATATCTCTTCATCTCTCCAAAACTTTCTTTCTAGATCTACAAGATGAAAAACAAGAAAGAGATCAAGAGAAAAATAGAAGGTTGAAACTTTCATTGGTGCTGACCACCATCTATGACGGCGAGGGCAACGGTGGCGAAGGCGGGGACAACGGTGGTTGTTTTGTCCATTATCTCTCTCTCTCTAATATTCATCTCTTTCTCTTTAAAACTACCTTACTCTCTCTAAAATATGAAAGACAAGAGAGAGATCAAGAGAAAAATGAGAGGTTGAAGCTTTCATCGGTGGTTGACCACCATCTACGGCGGCGACAGCAAAGGCGGAAATGGCGACAACAGTGGCGATGGCAGTGACAGCGTTCAAGTAGTTTTTTGTTTTTGTTCAAGGTTAGATATGTGTTTTTTTGTTGTTGTAAGAACTTTTTGTTAATATTTAAATTTAGATCTATGTTTTTTGTTGGTAATGTTTTTTTAAAACTGAGTTAAAGATATCTATAAATTTTTTATGTTTGGTTAGATCTATTTTTACTGGATTTTATTGAATATAAATGTTGGTAGTTGTTTGAGTAATTATTGGTTAGATTTATTTTAAACATCAACACTTAGTGGTTGACCAACATCTATATAAGAAATTTTTGTTGGTGTTTAAATTTTGATCTGGGTTTTTTTTTGTTAAATCTGAGTTTTTTTGTTGTTTATATTTTTCCAGATGTGGGTTACATATTTTTCTAGATCTGAGTTTTTCTTGATTGTTCATCATAATTTAACTTCATGTTTCAGATGGTTTGCAAAACAGTTTTTACAATATGCAATATATATATTTGATGTTAGTTAGATCTATTTTTACTATATCTTTTAAATATAAATACTGGTATTTTTATATAAACATGTGTAAAATGAGTTTTACACAAGTGTAAACTGTGTTTTACACATGTGTAAACTGTGTTTAACACATGTGTAAACTGTGTTTTACACATGTGTAAACCGAAGACAGAAATATGTAGACTGAATATACATATATGTAAACTTATTTTTTTCTTCAAATTTATATTTCCATACTTTAATTAGTTGCTGATTAATGTTGCATATTGTTTTTCTTTTTCAGAATATGTTGAATTGTCCAGATTTGATATGTGAACAAGACATAATCAACAAATAAGCATGCAGATTCTTTTTTCTAAACATGTGTAAAGTGAGTTTTACACAAGTGTAAACCGTGTTTTACACATGTGTAAACCGTGTTTTACACATGTGTAAACCGTGTTTTACACATGTGTAAACCGTGTTTAACACATGTGTAAACCGAAGACAGAAATGTGTAAACTGAATATACAGATATGTAAACTTATTTTTTTCTTCAAATTTATATTTTTATACTTTAATTAGTTGCTGATTAATGTTGCATATTGTTTTTCTTTTTCAGAACATGTTGAATTGTCCAGATTTGAGATGTGAACAAGACATAATCAACAAAAAAGCATGCAGATTCTTTTTTCTAATTTTGTAAATATTTTTTTTGCTTTTAGATGTAGATTCTTTTCTGATTTTGTAAATATTTTACTTATGTTAAATATTTATAATTATCTTTTACACATATGTTAAAGAATTGAGAAATATGTGTTAAACTATTAGATTATCTTGTTAAAGTATTAAGAAATATGTGTTAAATTACTAGACTATCTTGTTAAAGTATTCATTAAACTATTCACGCATGTGTTAAATTACTCAAAACAATCTTTTACACATGTGTTAAGATACTGAAAAAATATCACATCACTAAAACATAAGATTTAATAAAATATTAAAAAATAGTACACATGAAAAGGAGAGAAAAAATTGAAACGGACTAAAATGCCTTTAACATTAAATTTTTTTTTAATAAAACATGACATGTGTCAAAATATGAGTGGTGGAAATGGTTTATTGGTTTACACAATTTCTAGTGGTTTACAATTGAACCTTCCCTTATACACACACACACATCTAATGGCAACTACTTAAAAAAATTTACTATTAATATATGCACCATAACTACTTGGTGGATTGAAACAAAATGAACCAACAAAAGCTGAATGATGGTTAATGGATTTGATGTCCAACTAGCAATAGATGTTAAGAGAGTTGTTGGTGCATGCTGAAAATAATATAAAAACAATGTATCAAGCCTCAAGTGAACATCAAATAAGCACTAATTGACCATCATCGATGCACAATAGCCTAAAATACATCAAAACCCCAATACTCCAACATCAAATATGGTTAAAAAACTATGAATCAAAGGAATTATCAAAACCCTATACCTCACCACCAAATGTGAAACTCATTTGTTGTACAATAGAAAGTGATATGAGTGCAGATTATTAATTTGTTACAAATCAAAGAAAAATTGAAAATTTGACATACCTTTTGCCTTGATTATCGAGAGAGGGAAAGAGAGAGATATATGATGCCCCTATGAAGCCAGTGTGCAAGTGCAATGATGAAGACTCTTTGTTAACCTCGCTCGATTGCAACCTACGATTGTAGGTATGATATGCACGTGAAGCTATGAAAGATTATAATCGATGGGGAAGAAGATGGAGAAAAAAGGCGGGGAGGGAGGGAAGGAGATAGTTGGGGAAAATAAAGATATGGTATGAGAAAAAAAAATTTATATTTAAGTTTTTCCTATAACAAACCATATTAATATATGGATAAGGGATAGAGAAAAAGATCTTGAGGTGTTAAAAGGAAACATTTTAATTGTTTTTTATATAATTTAAGAATGTAAATCAAAATAAAGATTCTAATTTGAATGCTCTGAATGTTTCAAATTAGTGAGCCCATTTAACACTTTGTTTTGTTTTTTTTCTTGATATTTAAGTTTTTTTATTGTAGGGGTAGTTTAGGTATTTTAAATTTTTAACAGAAAAGTTAACGCTCCATCCAAATTGGGGACTAATTGTGTTACTTTTAATTAAACTTTGGACTAACCTTGTAATTTTTCAAAGCTAGAAACCGAAAGTGAAAACAAACACAGGGACCTTTCATGTAACTAACTTTAAAACGCGTGTGTAAATTACAATAATCCAGACTCATTTTCAAACTAATTTTACGTCGAGTAGAGAACTCAAATGTATACCGTCAAATGAAAACATATTATATTAAACTCGATGCATTTCCAAACAAAACTTACGTCAAAATGTAAACAAACTCAAAACGTTCATAAAAATAAGTACGGAAATATTTTATATTAGACTCGACTCATTTCTGAATAAAATTTACATCAAATGGTAGACGATTGTCGAAACATATACCATATCAAAGCGCTTATAAAAACAAGCATAAAAAAATTTATATTTAACCCGACTTGTTTATGATCAAAACTTACGTGAAAATGTAGACAAACTTGAATTTATACCGACACGTAAATAAAAATACAAATGTAAGAAATTATTTTTTTAATTAAAAATTATACAGAGGTAAACCCGAAACTGTATAAACTTGAGGGAGTCAAAGTAAAATTTTATAAAGTTTTTAAAAACTCTTAGTGGTGTAAGTGTAAAAATTAAAAGTTGAGGGGGAAAGAAATCACCAATGGCAAAAACCACCGACTTTTCTTCTAGTAAATTACACAAAAACCCTATTTATAGTTCCATCATCACTACCTTCATCTTCATTCCCAAATCGACCTTCGTTTCGTTCTCTAATTCATCGATCTACAACATCACTCCATTGCTTCCACAGGTAATTATAATAATAATATTCTTATTATCAACTAAACTTCAATTCATTTACTTTTCGTGGTTGTTCGATTAGGTCAATTCTTTTCTTTTCTTTGTCTTTTTTTTTGGGTTTGATTTGCTAACTGTTGTTATGGTTTACGATTTCCGTACTAGTAATTATCCTTCTGTTGTGTTTGGTGCTACTGTTGCGTAGTTTTGTTGTTTATTATTATTATTATTATTGTTATCTTTTTGAATTTTGCTTTCATTCTTTATACTGCTTGTTGCTTTCATCACTTGTTATTGATCTGTAATGGCTGGAGTTAGTTTAACATCCCAAAACATAAGCGTAAAAGAAAAAGATTTGTTTTTGATATGGTGGTATTAAGTTTGTACGATTCTTGTTTGGTTTGTAATTTCGCTTCACTAGTTAGGGTGGATCGAATGTGTTTTATGTAATTGTGTTGAATGCTTAAGATATTTGGAGGATTGAAATTAACTGGGAATATGGGCATCGATGAACAAGTAGCAAAGAACTTCAATGGGTAAACCCTTTAAAATAAGTGCAAAGAGACCCCTTTAATTTCAATAAGTTTCCTTTCAACAACAATTTCTCCATTTCAAGCTTGTGGTTTTCTTTGTCTAGATGTTAATTTCAAACTAAAAGTATCAAGCGAGAAAACCATGAAAAAACCAATCCACTCTAACAATTTCTTCGTGTAGTTCTTAACATTAAATTGTTAGGGTAGATTGTTTTTTTTATGGATTTTTAGCTTGATGTTTTTAGTTTGAAATTAAGATTTAGAAAAAGGAACAATACGAGCTTGGGATGAAGAAATTGTTATTAAAAGGGAATTTATGGAGCTTAGAGGGGTCTCTTTGTACTTTTAATAAAAGTTTACCCGTTAAAGTTCTTTGGGGTCTTATATTTAGGTAGATATTCCGAAATTGAATTAAGCATTTAGGGGTGTTTCATTTATTTATTACTTAATTTTTATGGTGTTTTAATGCTTGATTGGTTATCTAGGGTTTGTTTTTTAACAGTTTTTTTCTTGGTTTTTTTGGTGTTTTGGTTACTCTTTTGAGTTTAACTTTTTATTGGTTACTTTGGAGGGGAAAACAGAAGAAATAATGTTTCTTATTGAACCAGTTTTGAGTGTGGAATTTGGATTGATTCTTCAGTTTCATGAGTTAAAGTTTATGTAGTGATTTAGTTCCATTTCATCCTTCGTCTCTTATAATTTTGTTTGAGTAACAGACCAAAAGTACGGAAATAGAAGTTAAAGGTTTTCATTAAGTAAGAAAACTTGATTATGTGCTGTCGGCTTAAGTATAAGTTACATTTAACTTGCTTTAACTGTTTCTCTCTTTTTACAAAGCCTATGAGTTTTCTTAGCTAGTTAATGATTTCGTCTTTAACATGCTATTATTTTAAGATTTAGATGGAAACTGGAGGCAATTCTTTAGCATCTGGACCAGATGGATCAAAGAGAAAAGTTTATTACTTTTATGACCCAGAAGTTGGAAATTACTATTATGGTCAAGGTCACCCAATGAAGCCACACAGAATTCGCATGACACATGCACTCTTAGCTCACTACGGTCTACTACAAAACATGCACGTTGTAAAGCCTGTTCCTGCTAGGGACAAAGATCTTTGCAGGTTTCATGCTGATGATTATGTTTCTTTTTTGAGGGGCATTACACCTGAAACACAGCAAGATCAGTTGAGACAGTTAAAGCGGTTTAATGTTGGTGAAGACTGCCCTGTGTTTGATGGTTTATACTCCTTTTGTCAGACATATGCAGGTGGTTCTGTTGGTGGTGCAGTTAAATTGAACCATGAGTATTGTGATATTGCAATAAATTGGGCAGGTGGGCTGCATCATGCTAAGAAATGCGAGGCATCTGGTTTCTGTTATGTAAATGATATTGTGTTGTCGATTCTTGAACTTCTGAAAGTGCACCAGGTTGGTCACCTGTTATTATTATGACCTGAATGTGGAATACTGTTGGGTTGAGTAACAATCAAAATAGTCAGAAGGGTCAGTTTTTATGTAGGTTCTAAAGGGCCAGGCTGGGGTCTGGTTGGACGACCCTTCGACACATTTTTGTTCATTTTTTTTTAAATTCTGTACATAATTCTGTATTATAATATAATCACATAAAACTATATTATTAGAATAATAAGATATATCCTTTTATATAGAAGGATAATGTGTACATAGGCCAACCAAGCAGTTTAAATATGCAATTATGCCATCCAAATATAAAATAATTTTAGAGGCCATCAAAGCATTAGTTTAGTTTTATTATGCGGGTTCTGAGTTTCTGACAAAAAAACTTGCCAGATTATTTTAAAATGAAAAATGCCCCTAGGTTAATAGCTTTTATCACTTATCCGTCTTCTTGAGTTGTGAAATGTCAAAAATTTCCTTAAACTTACTCATTATGTTTTGACAGTTCACCTGAGTAGATTTTGGGGCATATTTGTATTTCATGACTCTAGAAGTAGCAAAAATTTAAATTTAGAAGCATTTGTCATTTTACAGTTTTGTGACAAATTTTGTTGCCGGGATCTGCATGGATGAAACTAAATTGATACTTGGGTGGTGTATAAACTTGTTCCAATATTTTGGTTGCCTTAGTAGAACTTCTGAATACTTTGATGGTATATGTATACATCATCTCTAGATAAGTGACTCAGGACATTCAACATTGTAAGCAAAGCATTTAAATACTTGTTATGTGACCTTTGACCTGCTGTACCCATTTGACTCATTTCATTTTTAGCAAATACTTTATGTTTGACCCGTTATTAGTATGAAACGGATCATATCTGACTTGGAAGTATGTTTATGTGGCGCAGCGTGTGCTATATGTGGATATTGACATTCATCACGGTGATGGTGTGGAGGAAGCGTTTTACACTACCGACAGGGTCATGACTGTTTCTTTCCATAAATTTGGAGATTATTTTCCTGGTACAGGGGATATAAGAGATATCGGATATTCGAAAGGGAAATATTATTCCCTAAATGTGCCTCTAGATGATGGCATTGATGATGAAAGTTACCAGTCATTATTTAAGCCAATAATTGGTAAAGTTATGGAAGTTTTTAGGCCTGGTGCAGTTGTGCTACAATGTGGTGCAGATTCTTTATCAGGAGACAGATTAGGATGCTTTAATCTATCAATTAAAGGTCATGCTGAATGTGTGAGGTATATGAGATCTTTTAATGTTCCCTTACTACTGCTTGGTGGTGGAGGCTATACAATTCGAAATGTTGCTCGTTGCTGGTGCTATGAGGTAATTATTGGTTTACTTTTAATTTTAATTGATTTGATCTAGAAGATCAGTTGTCATATATGGATTGCGACACGTAATGTTTCAGTGATCTTTTGTTGTTTGCGTAACAATTACTCCGTTGGCTGTTTAATCATTTCTGTCTATTTAAAGGATTTTATTAAATAAAATGACCAAACAAGACATTTAGTGATAAAAATGGAAGTAGGATTGTAGGAGTAAATTGGGAATCTTATTAAATGGTCATTTTTCTGCAGCTGGTATGGATCTGATTATCTAGACCCTAAATAGTCAGATAATCAGTAGCAGAATTTGTTTATACAAACATTTAAGAAGCTGGTACTTTTTTAAATGGAAGGGGGTGTTCGCGATCCCTTACCAACTGTTTATCTGATTACTTGCCAACTGTTTATCCGATTAACATTAACATGTCTTGATACACAACAATAAGCATTTTGAGAGTGTTTGAGATTGCTTATCCGAACTACTTATTTGATTATTTGTGTATGAAACTGATTGTTTAGGCCTAAATGATTTGAAAATCAGTAGCAGAATTTGTTTTTCTAAATATAAAAAACTGATTATTGCATTTTAAGACACAATACTTAGATAATCTAACACAAACTGCTATCAAATAACCGCTATCAAATAAAGCTGAGTAGGGAAACTTTTTGTGTATTATATATTAATGTTTCAAATGGTCAGTACTTTCTAAACTAAAAGCATTACGGATTCCTCATTTATTTGTGCAGACCGGAGTTGCACTTGGGGTTGAGCTAGAAGACAAAATGCCTCAACATGAGTATTATGAGTATTTTGGTCCTGATTATACTCTTCATGTGGCTCCAAGTAATATGGAAAATAAGAACTCACGCCAGCTGTTGGATGAAATAAGATCAAAGCTTCTTGATAATCTTTCTAAACTTCAACATGCTCCAAGTGTGCAGTTCCAAGAACGCCCCCCTGATACAGAATTCCCTGAGGTTTGTTACCGCATCTTGTTTTTTACATGCAGATACAAACTAAATATAATTCTATTGAACTGTTTAAACTTAAAAGAGAAATAAATAAAGAAACAGACTACTAACCTTGCTCTATTTACTGGTAATAAAGGCTTATAGATTAACAACAAAATCTAAGCACCAGAAACTTTAAATTTACTAGCTAATCAGGAAATCAAATACACACAAATCCTTAGGTATTCTCAGATCTTACTTCACAAGTAAGAAGTTATACATTCTATTGAAACTAATTTCAGTTTTGGAGAGTTTTGAAGTTCAATGGCCATTAAATTAACTGCAAGTATTAAATTGTCATTTTGGTTGGACATGTCATAGAAGAGTTCTGTTTTGGTGCAGAACTCAATTGTCTTCTGGTTATATAGTAACTGCAATAATTTTTATTGAAGTCTCATGTCCATCATTAAACCGGTTCTAGATAAAGATATTTGTAAATAATTTTTGGTTTTTCTTTGTAAAAAATATTTTGAATTTGTAACTTTGAACAACGATAATGGGAGGAAATAGGCACTGTGATTACACAAACACAAGTAGTTCTTCATGCTACTAAAATATTATCTTTTTTGTTTTCTCTCACTAGAAGCTAACAGAAGTGAGTTTGTTATTTATTCAGGCAGATGAAGATCAAGAAGATGACGATCGAAGATCAGATGATTCTGATGTTGATGAAAATGAGGGGTAGCGCCTCCTTTCCAAATATAAAAATAAAAAAAATTATTTTATAAATTCCCCTTTTATTTTGCTGATTTATTCCTTTATTGCCTCCAAAAAACTTTTGTTTTTTGTTTTTCAGCAAGTCTTTTGTCGGACGTGTTAAAAGGGAACTGAATGATGTTGAGCCTAAGGACATGGTATGTGCACTTTCATGATCTTTGAGTTCATTTCATAAACTGTTTATTAGATACATCTGAATAATCCAGGCAATTACATTACTTTACTTGATAAATTAGTTTACTCCTGTATTTCCTTTTCCTAGAAGCACCCTTGCTATTATTTTTTTTCTTCAATTTATCAAGATTAAAAAAGTATAATATGAGATCTAGCTAGCATGAGTTATTTTTTGAGGGGACTCTTGTATCATTTAATTATAATATCTATAATTTTAAATCATCCAAAGTGGTTTGGGATTTGTGTTCTGGAATTGGTTACTGGTTTATTGTGACTTAATATCACAAAAATCATGTTTTATTGTTTTGATGAACAACTTGTGCTATTATTTGGTTATTTTGGGCTCAAGTTATCCATTGTGGATAATCAGTTGCATACTGGCTGCAAAAACACTCATGTAAGGGTAAACTTAATTTTCTATTTACCCCTCCTTTTGAGGGTGGTTGTTTAAAATCATACATACATTCAAAAAAATGTGGTTGCGCCCCTAAAGTATTTCCGTGGTTGATTTGGGCGTCATTTTTCTTTGGTCCAAAATGTGTGAATTGTAATTTGTGAGTAGTTAATTACTCTAGTCCTCAATCTTTGTTTACAATTTACCTATTGCATCCCTTAAGTTTATTTTGTTTTATCTAATATCATAGGCACTAGACTGCTTTTTATACATGGAGGACCAAAGCAACCACAAAAATACTTAAAGGACTGAACCACATTTGCTGTTACATTCGTGCGTGTGTGTGTGTGTGTTTTTTTTTTTTTTTAATAACCCTTTGTTAACTTAATTTGAGAAGACTGTTAACTCTCATTTCACAAGATTTCTCTTCTTTTAACACAAAAATGTCGTTATTGGTCATGTAATCTGTTAATCACTTGAGTAATCAAAATTTAGCAAACATATGATTATGTGAATGTTACAACTTCAAACCGCAACACATCCAAACAAATTTTCCTGCAACCCTTCCTATTTCAGAACTAGCATCCAAATGCCCCCTTGTATCATTTCTTGCTGATGTCTCTTTCTCTTGTGTATGTGTGTGTTCAGGAGGATATACAAGAAGGTGAACATGCTAGTACAAGAGAGATGGATGCATCATTTGCTGAAATATCTATTAAGGTGAAAACCTATTTTCACAAAATAGCATTATTATTATTAGTATATTATCATTATTATTAATAGTAGTTAAACGCGCCAAAGGCGTGCACCTAGGCGAGGCGCACCAAATCTGCCTGAGTGTCGCAAGGCAAAAAAAACCTGTTCGCCAAATTAGCCAAAAACCAGTCTAAACAGTCTTAACCAGCTGGAAACAAGTATGAAAATCTAAAACTGGCTTCTTATACTCTTTATAAGCACCTTGCGCCTAGGCGATGGGTTCACCCTTTGCACCTTGAGCCTTAGACTATCTAGTTATTATTGTTATTAAATAATTATTTAGGCTTTCAAGTGTTTTAAAACATGTGTACATGTATTGTCAGGGTTCAAATTCAGGTCCAGTGCCAGCAGCAGATGTGAAAGTGGAACAAGGGAACTCAAACAAGCCAGATCAGCCTGCTTCTGATATGAATCTGTGATGTATCATATCATATAACCTTTTACTTCAGTTTCCTTAAAAAACTCATGTATGTATGGGCTTTGTAAGTTGCACCTTTTAATGCAAGAATTAAATTACTAAAAATAGAGTGGTTTAGGTATTGGAATGTGAATGGAATGAGCTTATTGCCACTTCATTACTATATTTGCCGCATGTTTGGTTGTTTTGTCGGAATGGAATGTCGCCGAAGGAGTTGGTTTGGTTTGATTTGGTTTGTATTAATATGCGTATCTAACTGGAATGTATTTTTTTAACAAACAATGCCCCTGGATGGCATAAAAGTTGATGCGTCGATTGCCATATCGACATGATTGTTTTTTTCTTTAACGATACTTAATCGATCACAAAACAATCAAAACAAGCCCACGCCAATGTTTAAATACAATTCTATGTGGGTGAAAATAACAACCTATCAAATAACTAATTAGATTAGAGTAAATTAAAGGATAAGAAGAGACTAAAAAATAAAAGTATCATTCATGTCCATTAAGAGAATTACATTCCCTTTCTAAGTAGCAACTAGTATGTACTTCTCTTATTTGTACTAATCCCTTAGCACGGATCAGACTTTGATGATGTGGCATATTGTCCCCTAATTTTGTTATTATGTTACGCAAGGATTTCTAATAAATTCTTTGATTCCTTCGAAAGCATTTGATTAATCATTTGCTTCTCATGTTTGGTGAAGAGTCGGGATTAAGAAACATCTAGCTTCACGTGCTCTTTGTGTTCACGTCATCTGATCCTCACTCGTCTCATACATCATACCACATCTAAAATGTCTAATTCTCTCCCGTACATCCGATCCTTCAAAGTATATCCGATCTTGTTCTACACGTAACGATCCTTTATACCTCATCAAACGACAATTCCTAGATTTTAATAATAAAAAAAAGTATCACAACGTGTACCAGACAAAATTTGAACTTTTAGTTTTTTGGTTGTGAGACACACCACTTTACATTTTAAATTTCAAGTTGAACCAAATTAAGATGAGCATAGAGTTGTGTTTAGTAAACCTTATTAAATTAACAAGCTTAAGTTTAGGTTTTAGATTTGATAATATTACTTTGATATTAAAATTTTAATATAATGAATTGGTTACGTCACAAACATTATTATTCACATAATATAATAAAAAAATAAATGGTATACTTTGCAATACATGGTTATAAATAAAGGATAAGTGAGTAAAGCTTGATCTTGTAATTTAATAATCAGCTTGAGTTTTAGACATAGGTCTTGATGTGAGTCGATCTTAAGCTCAAGTTTTATTAATGCTAAAAACAAGCTAAACTTTAATTCTTTTAAGTTAAACCAACCGACCTTTAACATTTTACAACCCTAACTGCAACCCACCATTCCTCACTTGTTGATTAATGACCGTCCGTAGTAGCAACTCAATATATCAAATTCATAAGGGTAAGTTAAGATGAAAAAACGAAGAGGATTAAGCTAAATGGTTTCTTTTTTGGGTCATCTTTTTAATTGTATTTAAGGTCCAGGAGAAACCATACCTTCACATAGAGGTCACATCCAACTAATTTACGAACTGAGACCAACCAAACCAATACTATTTGAAACCAAGTGTGGGCCGATTAATTGAGGTTCTAGAGACCGGTTTGTAATCCTCTATATTGAAACTAGCTAAACCAAACCGAACAGATCTGGTCAAAATTTGAAGCTAAAATTCAACCTAAACTAACTTAAAACCAGTCAAAACCTGGTTTAAGGTTTGAACTGATTTGTGTACCTCACTACCTCTAGGGTTCACCTACAAGAGATAGGATTGATTCTAGTGTTGCCATTAATGATGGATCATTGTTATACAAACTAGGCGTCATTTGTCTAGTGAATCAAGTGTGAAAAATAGTACATCATGACACGTGTTCACGTCTATTCTTCTTGCAATTTTAGTTTTAACTAGTGAATTTTAACTAAAGATAAATAAAATCAAATATGGCGTAAGGGTTGGAAAATTATTATAGTGTATACTAGCTTTAGTAAACCCGTGTATTACACGGGTTGATTAAATAATATATTTAATAGAATAAAAATTTATTAATTATAAAATTATATTCTAATATAATATATGATTAACGACTATAATTAATAAAAATTTATATTAACTTTTTAAACTTTTATTTGAAAACTTTCCTTTTTTTTCCCAAAAATAAATTAGACATTTTGTTTCAAAACAAACCGTTATAAAAAATTATATTTCAAAAAGTTTGATTTTGTTGAAAAGTTTCTTATATTATAAAAGTTGTTTATTTAGAAATAACACTAATAAAAAGATTTCTTTCTTAAATTACTTACAAAACTATTTTAGATCTAAAAATAATTAAATAATATTATTAGTAATTAATATAGATATTTAATATAAGAAAGAAACGGGAAAATTTTGATTAGAATTAATGTGGTGCTGCCACGTGTCCTCGTAAATATCTTTTTATTGTAGTAGAAAGATTGGTTAAAATAAATAAATAAGTTTACTTAAGTTTAGAAGTTGTATGATAATTTTATTAAAGTTTAAAGGTAACAAAGTAAACTAGTAGTGGATTACCCAATCACTATGTTGAGTTGATAACGTAAATAAAAATAAACAAGATGCAATAATTGGTTAAACAAAAATTAAATAAAAAATTTTGTTTTTAAATTTTGAAAAAAGAAATGCTTAGGGTTGGTTAAAAATAATAATTACTTTATTAAAGTTCAGGGTCTGTATGATAATTTTACTAAAGTTTAAGGATAACAAAGTAGATATTAAGAAAACAGTTGGTTTAAAATAAATAAAAAACAATTTTAATTTAAAGTTTAGGGGAGTATGATAATTTTATTTGAAGTTTAGGGATAAAAGTATATTAGTTTGAACAAAAAGGAAATTGTTTGAAAAAGAAAAAGATAATTTTCATTTTTACATTAATTAATGTGAGTGTATCAATAATTAAATTACACAAAATAATCAATTTGTAAAATGAAAATGCACTAGAATCAAGGGCCTTCTTTCAATGAACATGTATTCAGCCTTTATATTATTCACTCTATTAAATATTTTGATGAATATATGGCATTTCAAGTTTAACTACGGTCGCGTTTTGCCGCGGGTACACTTGTGACTTACAGTAGGTTAATGCTTAGTAAAACGTATATGAAAACGTTGAAAAATAATCACGTTGTGAAATCCGATATAAAAAAAGTAAGAAAATAAGAAGGTAAAAATAATTTAGAGATAACAAAAGGACATGTAGTTTATAAACAAATTAAGATGAATATTTATAAAATGTACGGAAAAAGGAATAAAAAGTAAAAGAAATGAAAAATGGTTAGGAAATAAAGAAAAAAAGCATATAAGATGGCAAATGAATATTTGAAATTTAAGAAAATCCTGCGTCGCTATGAAAATGAACACTGAATAACACGAAAGCTAAAAAATAAACACGATCGATTTTATAATCCTGAAATCAAATTAACCATAAAGATATAAAATAATTAAAACTTAAAATAATGTAATACTGAAAAAAGTTGGTGGTGTAGAAGAATTACTTAAATGAAAAAAATAAAGAATTAAAATAAATATTCAAATAAGAATAAAAGAAAAAAAATGAAAAAGAAACTATAAAAACAGAATTAAAAAGAAACACGTATTTGTTAGGATTAAATTTCAGAAGAATAAAAAAAAGAAGAAAAGAAACGTTTATATAAACTCCTTTAGAAGCATTAAAAGTTTGTTTCACTTGTGTTGAGCAGACAAACAAAAAAAACTGCAAAAATTAGACCAATACAAAATAATAATTGTCCATCCCTTTGCTAAATGTATATATGTATAATGAACCGAGTCTCAATTAACCTACGGGGGTGTTTGGGAATTGGGATTGCTACTATTTAATTAACTTTTGACTTATTAACGTTTGAAAAGTTAGTACATTAATAAGTATGTTTAAGAAATATAAAAGAAAAAATTAATAAGTATATTTTAAAAGGCAAATAAATAGATTTTGAAAAGTTAAAAATAGTTACTTTTTAAAGTAACTTTTAAAAAGAATAAACAATCCCAAACACCCTTATATATGTTAAAAAGAAAAGTTAATGAACAGTAAATTAGACCGTCGTCATGTACCGCCGTGCTCCAGCGAGTTGCTAGATAGTGGCGGTGCCGCGGTGGTGATCGAAGGCTTATGGTAACGGTGGCTCACAGCAGCCCGTCAAGCCGAGATCACTGATTTGCTTCATGGTAAACCTTTTATTTAATGTTCAATTGTTTAGCAGAATGAAACGATTTTGAATGTCAAAAGTTGGTCTTTTCACAAAATTAAAAAAGTTCGTAAGCTTAAATGATGTGTAAGGATCGTAATGAATGGGAACTTATTCATATATAATTACAAGTCAATTTACAGTTCATAAGCCTATGAGTCAATTGATTCAAAAAATAACTATACAAGCTGCATGAGTTTTGATTGAGGGATAATGAAGTTACACATGTTAGAATTAAGATGCCAATAGTTAAGTTTGATCTTTTGATACATGTCATTCCAGTGTCATGAGTCTTTGAATATCAAATCATCTGATCAGCAAGACACTCAGAATATAAAATTAAAAATAAGGGTAACTGGAAACATTCATGCTTTTTTTAAATGTTTTTATTATATAACCGTGAATTAAAGGGTTGCTTCAATAAATAGGCAGCTTTGTCTTCTGTCTAAGCTTCTTATTTTTATATCTATGACGCATGTTCTTTGATAGTCACATGGATTAATTGGTTGTTTTGATTATGTTTATGTTCATGAAATCGTTGGTGGTATACAGAGGAAAGCTTTATGTATAAAATTGAGTTTTTAATATGTAAGTGGATCTCGTCAGTGTTAAATTGCATATTTTAGTGTGAAACTGTAGCCTGAATCACAAACTTTAAAATTAGGTATTGTTTCATGGAAACGTTATGGTAGCTTAATTTTTTTTATTTGTGCTATAATTTTGATCTAGCTCTTTTTAACTAATACGGGTGGCAATTCTTCACTAAAAGCTAATTAGCAGCAGCGGCAGTACATTTCAATTCATGCATCTTTTATAAGCGAGGGAAGGAGTCGGGTCAATAGTATATAATGTACCACGTTGCGTACGCCGCCGCCGCCGCAACACGCAACTGGTAAAATAAACTAGTTCATGTTTAATTCAACCAAAATATAAATCAATTTTCAACTTCAAAAAACACTAGGTTTTCTTATAAAGTATGTATCCGGTGCTTAACTTAACTCCTGTTTTAAGCAGGGTCCGAGGAGGGGCCGGATCACTGGGCTATCTGATGTACGCAACCTTACCCTATATTTTATGCAAGTGATTGTTTTTACGAATTAAACCTATAATCTTAAGATTACAAAACAACAACCTTACCAGTTGTTTTAAGGTCGCAACATTTTATGATATGTCATATAGCATGCAATTGATTAAATGTCATCAATCATATGGTACTTCAAACCACTTGCACATTATATCAAATATTTTTAATAAGAAACCCCAAATTCTTCTCTAATTGAACTTATGACACACCAATTAGTGGTTGAAATGAAAAGATGGTTTGAGAAATTAGTCTTTTTTTTTTGGCACTAAAAGACTTGTGTTTGTTTTGGAACTTCACATGTGCTTGAAGGTCCATATGTCTAACCCAGGACAAGAAACAACGTTATTAGTTTTGTCATAGGTGTTAGGTTTGTGATGAAGTTTCGCATGACAATAAGTCAAAGAATATTTCAAGGGAGAGAAATTAGTCTAGTATTATATACGAGACATTTAAATGAATACAAGAAATGATCATTGTTTTTGTGTTGTACCTTTTTTCTCATACGAACACACTACCATCCCTGTCAAATAAGAGTATATCTTACACCTCTTATAGTTACGTAATAAATTTCAAACATTTTTATAAGCTGAGATCGTTATTGATTGAAATGACATTGGTTTACACATAAAGGTGGTGAGTCAAAATTGAAAAACAAAAATTGTACTTTTCAATTATCCAATAATCTTAGATATTAAAATAGAATTATTTGGAAATAGCATATTATTATTTTATTATTTTTTAATGGTAACAAAGAAAATCATAAAAGATTTGATTACCCCTTTTGATAATTCTCCAATGGAGATTTTATAACGTGGTAGGCTCTATGGAAAAAATTCCAACCCATGTGGTTCTAAAGGGGTGTTATGCAACTTATGTTAATTTTTTTCACATCACATTACAATTAATTATGCGACATAAAATAATTGAAGTTCATATTAATTTGACATTCAAATAGACACATAATCAGCCGGTTTTGTCTGCTCTTGTCATATGATATAAAAGATTTGGACACATTTACTACATATATGTAGCAATGAGATGCTTATTATTTGTAATCTAAAAGTAAAATAATCTATTAGACAAACATTGATAAATAAAAAAGAAGACAATCTTATGAACATCAAAAGTTATGTGGTTTAGTCGATGTAAACGATAGGGCTAAGCTAGCAACATGAACTAACAATCTTTTTTTATATTCTGGTCTCTAAGTTGTTTTAATAACATCTGGAATACAATTATTTTAGATGTGCAAACTATGATAAATTATGAGTTATGAAATAAATTGGAATGAATATTAAGATGCAACCCCTTCATTTACAACCAACACATTTGAAGGAAGGAAGCTCCACACATCTAGTGGCGATGACAACTTCAAATATTATAGTAAGTTGGAAATACGTCGGTTCCAGTACACAATGAATCCAATTGTCATTAACGCATCGAAGAGCATTTTAAGGTTGTTTATAATATTGGACATCGTCAAGCAGACTATAACACTCCATTCCTTAACTATATATCATCAATAACCCATCAAGCATTTAATGATCTTGTCATCAATTGCCCCAATGGTAATGTAAATGTGTCACAAACACCATTGAATAAACCTAGGCAACATGTTTGAAGGATGCTCCAGACGATTAAGTTAAAGATAGACGGACAACAATTGTACATGACGTTAATGGCAAACCCCTCGAAGATCAGAAGACTATAAATTATTTTTTTCTCCACTAAAAAAGTATTCGGTTCCATTTAACTACCATTCTCTTTTTGTTGATTTTCATAAATATACGCGCAAAACATATTTACTCTCATATCCTTGTCTAGTTACTAAGGAAAACTCTCACATCTAAATGCAATGAGAGTAACAAGTGCCACCTATTCATGCTCAAATGAGTTATTTGATCCATGTCAATTCTACAATCAATTTAACACTTTTTATCAAGATTTAAGTTCAGCCACATAGGCCATGCCAACAACATATTCACTTGTTATCACAAAATGATAGAACTCCAGTTATGTAAATTTATTAACATGGTCAACCCTGTTCAATTATCGAATCCAATTTCAACACCAAGTAAGATCTTAGGTTGAGAGTTCATGATGTTTATATGCATTTCTTCTATTCAAGAGGTTGAGAGTTCAAATCATTACAGATATAAATAGTTTATATAAATATATTAGAATCCGTTAAAAAAGTTACAATTGATAAACTTTATTAAAATCAACATTTTAAGTCTTATATAGATGGTCACAAAAAAACAGTTCTAGAACTAAACCCGACCACTTGACTAGAACGGCCCCCAAAACTGTATCAAGAGGAATCAGCTCCTACGCGAGAAAACCTCCGGTCCCAAATCAAGTATGTAGTCTCAAACCGGAACCAAACCGGTCAAAAAGCCGATCAACAATCCGAACCACACAAAAGCCGCTTTTAACCAGAAACCGGCACCTATAAGAAACCGATTTGAACCCGTAACAGGAATCGATTCGGTACAAGTGGAGTGTGGGCCTTGTGGGTTTGCATTTTGCATCAACCAAAACCTTAGGCAAGCAACGGAACACGTCGACTGCTCACACACACAACCAATAGACGACAAGCAAATCTTGCAAAATCAACCACACAGCCAATCGGAACTCAAGTTGTGATCCCGCTAACGCCACCAATCCACCCCCAATTTTCAAACTTTCAAAAGAATCTTCACCTCCATCTTCATCATATAAACAACAATCAAGATTCTTCCACCCTCCAATTTCAAGATTTCAATTCACTCACTCCGTTATTCCCTCTTCAATTTGGGCATGAAGGGTCTGCCGTAGGTGTAAATCCCACACGATTCCGATGGTGACGCGTGTGATTTGCTCTGGTGTTGGAGGTGTGAGTGTTACAGCCGATAGAGTCGTCGGAATTGAAAGATGGAGGCTTGAATCGACCCCACAAACCCTCATCCAATTCCGTCGTTTTGGTCTCAATCTTTCGTCAATTGGGTGTTCTCCGGTGCGATTCACCGTCCGAAACAGCTCCGATAAGAAAACCCAAATCAAAACGAAGAAGAAACCCTTGATCGGTGTCAGTACGGTGAAGAGAGGGAGACCCACAGGAGATAACAGTAAGAAGATCGCCGGAGGTAAGGGTATTCGCCGGAGTGATTGTAGTGATGATGATGATGATTACAGTGATTGTAAGCCGATTAATGTACGTAGTGTGGCTCAAAATGGGGATCCATTAGGGCGTAGGGATTTGGGGAAATGTGTGGTGAAGTGGTTGAGTCAGGGGATGAAGGCAATGGCTACTGACTTTGGGGCTGCTGAGCTGCAAGGTGAGTTCGCGGAGGTTCGACAGCGAATGGGACCGGGGTTGACATTTGTGATTCAGGCTCAGCCTTACCTCAGTGCTGTGCCAATGCCTTGTGGGCTTGAATCTGTGTGCTTGAAAGCTTGCACTCATTATCCCACTTTGTTTGACCATTTTCAGAGGGAACTTAGGGATGTGTTGCAGCAGCTTCAGGGGAAGTCTTTGGTTGAAGATTGGCAGAAAACCGAGTCGTGGAAGCTGTTTAAAGAACTTGCAAGATCAGGTGATTTACTCTTAACATGTTGTTAATAAAGCGTGAAGAAGCGAATGGAATTGTTTAGGTGGTGTTTGGATGTGTGATTTGAAAGATGCTGCATAATCTTGAATAGACAGGATTAGATATTTGGCATAATAAGTAATAACCTCTTGTCATAGGAAATTTGACAAATTGATGCTTTTGTTAGTGAAGAACTAATAGATACACAATGATTATTCGTTTTGGGTGATGTTCAGGGATTGGCAAATTCTTATTATAAAGAAGTCGGGTAATAGAGAAAAGAGTGGTAGATGACCCTTATGTATGTGTTTGGCATTGTGTTTTGAAAGTGATTATTCCGTTTTCAAGTTGTAGATGATCAATTTCTTGTGTTTGGGTACGTTAAACTGATCCTGATTTTCTAACTCTTTAGGTATTAAGTAATCAGTTTAGAAGTAGCTGCAACAAAATGATCTTAATTAGTCCTTTTATAATCACATTATACCACACACTTGAAATCACTTTCAGAACACATTGCCAAACACCCCTTCTAAATAATGGATATATATATATGCTGAACTGCTGAAGCAGGTTATCCAAACACTAGAAACTGTTTAACGATTTTAAAACGCACATCCAATCACCCTTTAGTGTTTTAAACAAATGTTTGGTGATTATTTGATTCCCTATATACTGAATTCACAACATGATTAATCTTCAGCTCAGCATAAAGCCATTGCAAGAAAAGTAACACCCCCGAAAACCGTTCATGGTGTTTTGGGCATGGAGCTAGAGAAAGTGAAGGCAATTCAGGCCAGAATTGATGATTTTTCAGAACGTATGGCCAACCTGCTTCGTGTTGAAAGGGACTCTGAATTGGAGTTCACCCAACAGGAGTTGGATGCCGCCCCTACCGCCGCCAGTTCTGATCCAAATAAACCAATCGAATTCCTCGTTAGCCATGGTCAAGCAGAACAAGAGTTATGTGACACAATTTGCAATTTGTTTGCAGTTAGTACTTATACAGGATTAGGTGGCATGCATTTGGTGTTGTTTAAGGTTGAGGGAAATCATAGGTTGCCACCAACAACATTGTCTCCTGGTGACATGGTTTGTGTGAGAACATGTGACAGCAGGGGTGCAGCTGGTGCTATTTCAGGTATGCAAGGTTTTGTTAATAATTTGGGGGAAGATGGATGTAGTATCACTGTGGCTCTTGAATCCAGACATGGTGATCCCACCTTTTCAAAATTATTTGGTAAAAGTGTTCGCATAGATCGGATTCATGGATTGGCTGATGCGGTTACATATGAGGTAACATCTTATATTATAGTGTGTATTTTTTAGATTGACAGTTATTACTTGGATCAGCAAGTTCCCAAATTCAAGTTCACTTATGTTTTACTATTTCTTATTTCAGCGTAATTGTGAAGCCTTGATGATGCTTCAGAAAAAAGGTCTGCACAAGAACAATCCTTCAATAGCAGTTGTAGCAACACTTTTTGGGGACAAAGATGATGTTAAATGGTTGGAAAATAACTCTATCACTGACTGGAGTGAATCACAGCTCTCTGAAACCAAGTCCACACAGAACTTTGATTCATCTCAAAAACGGGCAATTTCGTTAGGTTTGAACAAAAAACGACCCGTTTTGATCATACAAGGTCCACCTGGAACCGGAAAGACCGGTCTTCTGAAGGAAATAATAACCCGAGCCGTTGAACAAGGTGAACGTGTACTAGTGACAGCCCCCACAAATGCTGCTGTGGATAACATGGTTGAAAAACTGTCAGATGTCGGGATTAACATCGTAAGATTTGGGAATCCTGCACGTATCTCTCCAGTTGTTGTTTCGAAATCGTTAGTTGAGATTGTAAACGCTAAACTTGAAAGTTTTAGGTCAGAACTCGAGAGGAAAAGGTCAGATCTCAGGAAGGATTTGAGACAATGTTTGAAAGATGACTCATTGGCGGCTGGAATCAGACAACTTTTGAAACAAACTGGAAAGCAGTTAAAGAGAAAGGAAAAAGAAACGGTTAAGGAAGTATTAACTAATGCTCAAGTTGTGCTTACCACTAATACAGGTGCAGCAGATCCGATTATCAGGCGTTTGAATGCTTTTGATCTTGTGGTTATTGATGAAGCGGGGCAAGCTATCGAGCCGTCTTGCTGGATTCCAATACTGCTGGGAAGAAGGTGTATTCTTGCTGGTGATCAATGCCAGTTGGCACCTGTGATTCTTTCTAGGAAAGCTTTAGAAGGCGGTCTTGGGGTGTCTTTACTGGAAAAAGCCATAAGTTTACATGATGGGATCCTTGCTACTAAATTGACAACACAATATCGAATGAATGATGCAATTTCCAGCTGGGCTTCAAAGGAGATGTATGGTGGATTATTGAGGTCTTCAGAGACAGTTTCCTCTCATCTTCTTGTTGATTCTCCTTTTGTACAGGTATGGGAATGGTTCGAGATGGCAAAATGAGCAGGTCAGGTTGGTTGGGTAACATGCCATAATGGGTTCGGGTCAAAACGAGTAATTTTTCAATGTCCATATGGGTCGAGTTACCTTGAGGCAACTTTTTGCAAAAAAAAAAATAATAATAATAATTATTTTATACATACAATCAATGTGTCAAGTATGATAACATAAGTTATATCATTTCAATAGTAATTTAATATTTGAATAAATTGATTTAGAAAGTTTTATGCATTAAGAATACACTTTGCGCAACTTTTGCTCCTTGTGTAAACATGCATCATTGGTAGGGAATGGTTAGGGTGACAAAATGAGTAGATTGGGTAATATGTTATCAGTTATGTATATTTAATGTATCAGATATGATATAGAAAGTATATTTCAGTAATAATGTTATAGTTTCAACAAAATGATTTAGTCAAGAACATTCTTTTTAAAGTCATCATTGTTGAATATTGTTTATGCATTACTGCAGCCTACATGGATAACACAATGCCCGCTGCTATTACTTGATACGAGAAAACCATACGGTAGTTTATCAACTGGTTGTGAGGAGCAATTAGACCTAGCTGGCACGGGCTCATTTTACAACGAAGGGGAAGCGGATGTTGTTGTTCAACATGTTCTCTCATTGATATATGCAGGTACATATTTTGTATAGTTTCAACAGTTAGATATTTTTACTTCTAGTTTACTTTTTTGATGCTTTTTCTTTGCAATAGAAATAGAACCTTTTACTTTTGTGAATAATGTATAGACATATATAAAGCAGGTGCTGGGTAGTGTTTAGGTGGAGCAGAGTAGTTAAGATTAATAAATATCAGAGGTGGCAAATGGGTGGGTAGGCTGGTCGGGTAACGGGTCAAAACTCATATTTCTGGGTGTGGTCTAAAAAGGTTAGGTTGGTTGCTTGGAACACTTTTGTTCAAATTTTAGGTTTTTTTACTTCCCAATTTTAAATAATTAGTTTGTCATGATTACAAAATTTTTATTTCAATAATCTGTTTTTTTTTTAAATCAAATGATTCAGGAGGGTTTATGCATTTAAAATACACTTTGGGCCACTTGCACTAATTTTCTTTAAGCTAT
This sequence comes from Flaveria robusta, assembly GCA_025506415.1. Classification (NCBI taxonomy): domain Eukaryota; kingdom Viridiplantae; phylum Streptophyta; class Magnoliopsida; order Asterales; family Asteraceae; genus Flaveria; species Flaveria robusta. The sequence goes on from JACCIZ010000222.1 coordinate 38,432, forward strand.
TTTTTTATTTGACCCGTTATAGATCTTAGTTTTAAAAAGTGCGCCTGAGGTGCGCCTAGGCGCAAGGCGATCTCAGGCGCTGGTCCTTGGGCTTTCGGTAACATTAGGCGCACCTATATACAAAAAACGCACACTTCGGCGCCTGAGCTCGCTTCAAAACATAGGGTGAACTACATGAAAATGTATCCAATTTTACTCCAATTGCTATTGTATGTTTTGGACTCTAAAACATACCTTTTAATGTACCAAACTTTCAGTTCTTACTATTGTATGTATCTAGCTTTTTATAAGTTGTAAACTGGTGATGTGGCACCAGTTTATGATAATGTGGCAAATGACATGGCGGCTTATATGGCTGACACGTCAGAAAAAAAGGAAGAGTCACTGGAAACATGCAATACAGTAAAGGCCAAACATATCAAGGGGTGTGAAGTTTGATACATTTCTATGTAGTTTGCCCCAACACATAACTTGAAGGGACTAGCACATAAGTAAATGAGTCAAAAGTGCCACTTGTAATAAACAAATATGCGTGGATTTTAAATATAAAAACTATTATGGTTTAACATTTGTAAATTAAGACATTATGTAATATTGGGATATTATATGCAGGCGTAAGCCCAGCAGCAATTGCAGTGCAATCTCCATATGTTGCTCAAGTGCAGTTATTAAGGGATAGTCTAGATGAAATTCCATTGGCTAGAGGTGTTGAAATTGCAACTATTGATAGCTTTCAAGGCAGAGAAGCTGATGCAGTTATCATATCTATGGTATTTTCTCTAAATAAGTTAATTGAACCTAAGTTTATTTACTTACTTTACTCCTGCGGATGAGAGTTCATTTTGCATAACTGTGTCAAACTAAGTACGCCAGACGATATAGGCTGTAGCAGGATAAGTTGGGTTAAACACTTTTTTCCTAAAATCTTATAAGTATTTTGTGTCTAATATTGTTAAAAAGTTTCTATTATTTTAATATTTAAGTAGTCTTCTTATAAAATGTTGAGGTGGCTTTATGCTTTGAAAATACACTTTGGACAACTTTTGACTCGTGTCTTTTGTAGATAATACTCTTTTTAAGTTACCATCTCTAGTCATTATATAATATATATATATGGTATGCCTTGAAAAACTAGTTTAAGCCAATTTGTATATACTGTAGGCAGGTCAGACATGCCCTATCAGTGTCAAATGAGTGATTTATAATATGGGTCCAATTGTCCAAACGGGTCTGATTGGATTGACGAAATACACATAGTCCTGAATCTTGAATGTTTTCTTATAAACAATTAGCATTCAAGATTTCTTATTTAGTCTTGAAACTTTTCTTGAAAGCTGTTTTTCTACATATCTTTTAATAGAAACATTACTTACCCTTTCTGTAATTTTCTTTCCAAGGTTCGATCCAACACTTTGGGAGCTGTCGGATTTCTGGGAGATAGCAGACGAATGAATGTTGCTATAACCAGGGCCCGCAAACACGTGGCAGTTGTATGTGATAGCTCAACAATATGTCACAACACATTTCTAGCGAGGCTGCTGCGCCACATCAGATACTTTGGTAGAGTGAAACATGCTGAACCTGGTGGTTTTGGCGGGTCGGGCTTAGGCATGAACCCCATGTTGCCTTCTATAAGTTAAAAAATGTCTCGAAATTTTCCAATACTCCGGTGTACATTCTTCTTTCGGGAGATTGGTTTGTGTTGTATACGATTATTTATATTTATAGCTGTAAATAAGAAACATAGATTTTGTCAACTTTTAAGGTATACACAATCATTGCATTGTTTTATGAACCGCCACCTATCGGCTATAAGTTTTCATATTGGTATATCAGTAAACGATTCAAATCCTATATCTTTGCTTGCTATCGGCTATGCGTATATACATCAAGGGTCCATAACTTGCTTCCTCTCTTGTTACGTAATGTCTAGTCACGTCTAGTTAGGATTGATCTCAGTACTTTAAATTTTGATCTAAAGATCCTTGCAAGAGAAGATGTGTTAAGAGAACTAATGAACTACTAATCTACTACTATTCTCATTTCAAAAATATTGTATTGAAGATAAATATTCTAAATCTTTTTTGATGATCCATAGGTTACTAGATAAAAAAATTTTACATGGTGATTCTACAAATTATTTTTCACTCTTAACTTATTTTGTAATTTTTTTTTGGTAAAAGAAGTATACTCTTACACAAACTAAGCTAAGCAAAAGTTTTTAAAAATTTAAAAATTAAATATTTAAATTCTTACATTCCCTTTTCATGATAGTAGAATCCACAAAAAAAAACTCATAAATGTTATATGGTTTATGATTCAACACTTCTCTCACTAAATATTGACTAGGCTTCCTATAATTATTGTTTCTTATGGCAATCAATGTGGTTTAAAGCTATCATATATATTTATTTTAATAAAGAGATAAGTATAGATGGCACATTTAATTACCATATTTATTCTCCCCAAAAAATTTTCGATTCTCTCTCTTATTAAATAATTACATTAATTACTAATAATATAATTTAATTATTTTAAATTAAAATCAATTTTTTAATAAATTAAGAAAGATCTTTTTATTAATGTTATTTTTAAAGAAATTTTTTATAAAATAAGAAATTTTTATAAAAACATCAATTTTTTAAAAATACAAATATTTTAAAATTGGCTTTTTTCAAAAGTAATTTTTTTATAAACCAAAAATAATTAAAATTGGAGTTATAATAAAAAAATCTATAAAATGACATTTTTTAAAATGGAACTTTTTTTAAACAAAATGTTTAATCTTTTTGTAAAAAACAAATAAATAAAAACAAAAGTATAAAAATTTGATGTCATTGTTTTATTACTTATAGTCTTTACTTATACGCAATTTCAATTATGTTTGATCTTATAACATCGTTTCATAATTAATACAATTTTATTATATTTATATTTTATTTTTTCAACTCGTGTAATACACGGGTTTACTAAGCTAGTTTGAAATATTTTGATTACAACAAAAAAGTTGAATTTACCTTTCTTTACTTGATTTTGCTTTTATTTTAAACTTTTGCTTTCTATATACACTTTTTTCTTGCTAATGCGTTTTTTATCCTCAAATCACATTTTCTAGGCTTGGCCATTGAGGTTGAGTGGTTCACCAAGGTTGTTATAAAAGTTATGCCTTGGAAGATTACAAAAGAAGCGTCAATATGCAATATGAGAATAAACATCAGGTATGCAAGTTATTCTATAAACATGTTAACATAAATATATCTTACTATTAGCAAATCTCTTACTTGTTCATGGATTTTGACATCATTAAAATGGATGACATTGTTGGTATATATATGCACATTGTAAAATGTTTATTTTGATGGTGTTAAATATAAACATATAGGTTAAATGTTAGTCTAAAGACACTCTATGTTTATAATATATATATCCCATTTGCTAAAACTAAGCCTCAATGTAATGAAAAAATTCAGTAACAACATAAGAGTCTTTAGACAATAAAATTATGGTCCAAAGGATCTCCCAACTTGGGGCAGAATTGAAAATTCCACGATTTTCGCTCCTTGTGAATTGCCGAGTGAAAGAGAGAAGAGAACATGTCACGCAACTTCCCATTTGATGACTATTTATCTCACTCAAAATAGTAAATCTATTCAATTCCCGACCTCAGTCAAGAATAGGTTGTCTAGGTTAACATATCTTTTGATGAACTCGCCCTCAATTGGGACTATGTTCTTCCAAGTTCCAAGTATCGATAATGCTTGGTTTGACATGGATAAACAAAATGAGGTGAGGGTTGTAATGAATTGAGTGAACTACCTTGAGCTATAGAGACGAGTTTTCAACTTGTGCCCTCCACCACCACGTTAGAAAAAGAGAAAGGTTCATGTCCATAGGCGAGCCGAGACCCACGCCCCCTTTTTCTTTTGGTTCCATTACTATAGTCTAAGACACCCAATATAACATTTTTATTAAATTAAAACCAAACCATAAACGTTGTCTTCTTATTTTATCCAAAGGCACAATGATGTGTAACAGAGCTTTGAACAAGGAGAAAAAAATAGATAGGGAGACTATTGAGAACTGACTTAATCAAAGTGATTCGTCCACCAAAAGATAACATTTTAGTCTTTCTAAGGAAAAAACAAGTTTTAAAAATATTCACCATTGGTTGCTAATGCTTGATGTGATTCATGTAAAGTCATCAAGTTTACGTGATTTGAATCCAAGCCGAACCCATAGAGTTTGCTTTCCTCAAAATTACTTTTAAGACCTGAAGCTAAATAAAAGCAATGAAGCATGCAATTAAAGTCAATAAAGGAAGAAAATGAATAATAATGAGAGATTCGTACATGATACTCCTCCAATGAATGTAGGCTGATTGGGACTTGGGAGTTAAAATAATATTTCACATAACATCTTTGAGCCGGTTTGCTTAAGATTTTAGAAATCACCTTTATAATACAACTAATAATACTAATTGATAATCCACCTATAATTTTTATAGATTGAAGAATTTTTTTTCATTTGAATTAGAGTAATGAAGGAGGAGTTGCAACCATGATCAATATCACATTTAGAATGAAATGTATTTAAAATAGACATAAGGTCATTTTAGAATAAATCCCAATATTTCTTAAATAAAAAAAATGTAAATTTATTTGGCCCGGGGGATTTATCACCGGGTTTTTAATCTCTAAGGGGAAGAATTGACAATAAGATTCTCAGATACGAAAGTGGACATATTCAAGAATCCATCGATACATAAAGTGGGTCGAGAAACAACCACTTCATCAAACTTTGATGATAAATAATTAAAGAAGTGTTGCTTAACCTCAACCTGATTAACCTCAACCTAATTGGAGATCTAATCACCGTAACCGATAGACCATGTATACGATAACAGGAGATGTTAGAGTTCACAAGTTTGTGAAAGTAACCGAGTTGTCATCACTATTAATTGTCCAATTTGATCTAGATTTTTTCATAAACCCCTCATAAAATAATTATTAAACTCTATTAATTTCACTTGATAGCTTATACGCACTTCTTGCTCCAAATCAATTAACACACAATATTCTCCGGACTTGTAAAAACGATCAATCATTTGAGTGCACTCGTCTCACAACTTTGTTTACTCCACGTGTACACCCTAAAATTTTCAAAGAAAATAATGTAGAATCCCAATTTTGGGTTAAAAATGCCAAATATCAAAGTTAAAGAATTCAAGGGGTATTTATGACAACCCTACTTGTCTTCTTCTATTTAAGAAAACTCTAGCCACCCCTCCATATTTACTTGCTACCCACAGTTTTCCCAAAGAAGATAGAGTGAGTTGGCTGGAGAAAGAAACAAGGAGTAGATAGAGAAAGCTTCACGGTCAAGCAAATGTGAGTTTTTCCTTTATTTATGACTAAAAGCATGGATCTATGAACGAGATCATGCATAGATGCGATTCAAAGAGGAAAAAGTTGGTAAAGTTTGGTTCTTGATATGTTTTGATAGATCTCACATAATAAGGCTCAAGATCTAGGGTTTCCTCATAGATCCTTAAATGTGACTTCTAGATCCTCATGTTTTATATATTTCTCATTGTTTTGGGATTACAATTAAAGATCTTGCTCATTCTATGATAAAGTTGATAGCTTGATTATAGAGTTAATGTTTATAGCATTTCTATGGCATGTATGTCACTATTTATGTAAGAAACCCTAAAAAACATGTGTTTTAATATAAAGAATTCAGTGTTCATGATAAAAGTTGTTATATGATGTTCACTTTACAAAACATAATGCATTAATGTTGATTCATGAAAAGAATGAAGCCACCGAAAACTCAAGGATTTAGCACTAGGTTGTCAACTGCCGAATTATGTCAAGTGCTGAACCACTACCGATCAGTACTAAAAGTGATGAAGTGCTGATTGACTGCTTATCAGCACTCAAACGGACGAGCTGCTGATCAATTGCAACATCAGACAAGACCGTCTGTACCGAAGTATATTAGCGGTTATTGTGTTCTACCTTTTGGAGACAACATAGTACTGAAGATGTTGACTTCGGATATGCCGATTTCTTGTCTGTGTTGTAGCTACTTTTTCCTAAACCAGAAATAAATGTAAAGTGATTTATTTTTTGTGTTTAGCTTTCATAGTATAAATACCTCACACTTGTATAGTTTAGAGATAAGCTTGTCAGCCCACTTATTTATCTGCTGATACTAACGGTTTGTACTTAGAAAAGATTAATCAAGTGTATACTTTGAAAGAAAATCATGTGTCGATATTGTTACTCAACGTATTTGTGTTTGTTAGTAAAACAGTTGACTTAGATTTCGCATTTGTCACCTGCTGATCACTAGAAAAGTTTGGTTATTCCATAACTCGATCCAACAATTAATGACTCCGTAAGTCACTCACTACCTCCGTAAGTGATATTACACCTTCGTATCTGATCATTTGCCTTTGTAAATTAGATATAACCTCCTTAAGTAACTTTGCTTTAAAATTAAGTATTATACCTTCATAAATAATGTTACTTGGCTATTCTAGGATTAAGTACACCTCCGTAAATGACCCAACACCCCATAATTGAACACTCACCTACTTAACTAGCTACATATAGTCAAAATAGCCAAAGAAAGCCTACGCAACTACTTAATGCCCCGTAATTGTCTGAAAATGATCATCCAAGCCTCTATAACTACCACAAGGCCTTTGTAACTAAATCAAAGCCTTTGTAAGTAGATCCCATGCATATGACTATACTTAGTCTTCCCTCTAACAACAAAACCTTTGTAACTAATTCAGATTCTCTATAACTACTATTTTGTCTTCCTAACACTTAGAATAACTCCAACGGTCTCAGATCATGTTTCACTGATCAAGATCAAAGTATTCTTATCTAATGGTACCCTATGTGTAGTCTTTGCCTCATGCAAGCATTAGATTGTTTTACTTTATGCTAGCATTGGATTGTTTTACTTCATGCTAGCATAGTTATTGGAGTTTTGTCTCATGAAAACATTAGATTGCTTTGCTTTATGCAAGCATGTTCACTGGAGTCTTGTCTTGTGTAAGCATTGGATTGCTTCCTTTCATGCAAACATGGTTGTTGAAGTCTTGCCTTGCGCAAGCATGTCACAATACTCTTGCCTCGGGCAAGTATTGGATGCCTTATGCAAGTATGTCACTAGAATTCTGCTTTTTGTAAGCATCTAGAGCCTTGTACTAGTACAATCATGTAGCATGAATGTTGACTTATCCAGCTATATCATAGTATGGTTATGATGTCATTGAAGGTCACAATATCACTTTTATATGTCACAGGAAATGCCACTATTATCATAGTTCATGTAAAGTATGATTATCAAAGTAAAATTAAATACATTTCAAAGAAAAACTAGAACTCATTAAACAACACTAACTTTTTAGTATGCACTCTTGTAAATCTAGGTTGAGTTTAGAGGGTAAGATGGCATCATGATGGAGTCTACCTAGCTTAATAAAGGTGGAAATCGTGTTTCAATGTCAATGTTTATGTTTTTAAGACAATGATTGTAACATTTAACTCATTTTGAAATGTAAACCCTAACCCGTTTGAGTAAATTTTATATATTAAATTCATATTTTAGTCATTTTATTTATTTTGGTGTTCGAAATACAATAATCATAGAAACTTGATTTAAAGATTTTAATACATAAAATGTTAACTTTCATAATCATAAGGACCCAAGTGATTTTATAAACCCAATGTTTCCCCCTCCCCTTTCGACTTTCTCCGGCCAAACCCATGACCAAAATCCGACGACCCCGAAACTACGAAATTAGTCAAACAGTGTATACCCATTCATGAACCAGATTCAATGTTAAGGCTCATTCCAATTTGAAATCAGCTTTTGTTATTGATATTCCTTTTCAAAACCAAAATGTATTCAAACCTCAAATCTATTTCAACCCAATTCGTATCAAATAATTCAAATCAACAGAGCAGATCATATTACTAATCAAATATGATCCAAACACACAATCAATTACACTCGTAACAGCCTAGTCATTCAACAATTCGGGTAGAAACACCTGATTCAAACCCATTCAAGTCAAAAGTCTCAATTGAGACTATTAAATGTAGGGCAAATATTTCAATTGACTCTTTTAATCCTTCTGAACTCTTAATTGCATTTACAAACCAAACCCACACATAATACTCGATTAACATCCTCTTCGGATATGCAATCTAGTTGAACACTACCTCTAGAGTATTGTAATTAACAACTGATAAAGGAAAATTGATCATCAACACCCTTGAAAACTTCAAAAATTATCAATTTAGTTACCATCATCACCATTAACACAAATCGATTCTTTGTCTAGTCACAACTACTTTTGTTCTTGTTTCCATCAAAACAGTATCAGTCCAGGTAATTAAACACTCCTATACACTCGATTTCATGTAGGGAATAAAAGCCCAAAGGTTGATTTGATCAATATAATCGAATTGGTTCTCAATTTCGATCCATTTAGAATTTAGGGTTCTTGAGAATTTGAAAAATTTATTAATTAATGTTTTATGATTTTTAAATCAAATCTATATAAGATTATGGGCTTTAGCCCACTTGTTTTCACTCTTACCATTTCCAAAAGAGATCGAGCTTAAACCGGTCTTCCCCCACATTATTTTAAATAAATTTTTATCTTTTAAATTTTAGAAAATATATTAATATATTATTAGATAATATAAATTTTTTTTTCTAATTAAAATAATTCTGAAATTATTTATTAATTTTTAAAAACTTCAAAAATTATGATTTCACAAATTATTATCTTTTAATGATTATAAATATTATAAAACATTATTAATTCATTAATAAGTCTTAAACTTTATAAAAAGTATTTTAAATTAAATATAAATTATTTCAAATTATTTTAAACTAATATTTTATAAAACATTTAAATAGTGAATTATTTAATAAATTAATTTGATCAAGTTTTAAATAATTATTAAATAAATTATTTTTTATACTTTAATATTCAAACTGTATTTAATCAATTATTTATAAATTATATATTCAAATAATATTTAATAAATATGTTTCACAAATTATCCATTATATTCAATTTAATTCTTTAAATAATATATTATAGTTTTATTTAATTAATATATATAATTAGTTTCTTTATTTTATTAGTAATTATTTACAAACCTAAATCTCAATTGAAACCCTAATATAGTCCTTAAATCATTTATAATTATCAAGTGAGTATTCATAACTTATTTTTATGTGTTTTATATTTTGAGAAAATCATGTTATTTATATATAATCATTGTTATTCTATTTCAAAATCCCCTTTCTAAAATATGTATATTGCATATTTACTCATTTTATAATAATTAGTTATTAAATGATTATTGTATCCATATTTTTATTAGGTTATTTTTACATATTTCTCTTCCTAACAACATTAATCATATATTTCCTCAAGTTCGAATCTTCTATATAAATAAAAATAATAAGATTACAACTCCAAATACTAAAGCTTAAAACTTTTATTTAAGATGAATAGTCAGCAATAATCAAAATTATATATCCTAATATAAAACACAATTGTCAAAGTTTTAAACATTTATAATAACAAACATCAATACGTAAAAATTCTTAGTAAAAGCAAGACAAAATAGTCATTTGATATGTTCATTTTACTGAAATAGATAAATATGTAATATATGTGTATTATGAAGGGGAAGTATGTAATTGGTTTTATGTCATGGGGAAATATGTAATTATGGTTTTAAGAAGGAAAAATATGTAAAAATTCCTACATTAAAATTTACATTATGGTAAGACTTTAAGTAATAACACAAGCAATGGATCCACAATAAATATAGATTGGACATGAATGGAAGTGCATGCTATGAGTATTGTACTTGGACATACGTTTATAGGTATTAGTTGATGTACTTAGGTTATATTAGGCCCGGCCCATGGCATATAGCAGCCGGCCCTAATACCCTAGTATAGATCTATATATATGATCCTATTGTACTCTAATATTTATCACACTCAATACACATTCAATATACAATTTTCATACCAGTTTAATTTGGTATCAGAGCCTAGGGTTTCTACCCTGCTCTTTCTGCCGTCACCTAGCCACACAAAGACTGTTTTTTTTGCCGTCACCTACCCTGCATTTTTTTCTGAACCGAACCCACAATGGCTGCTGCCAGATTGTTGCCTTCACCAACACTGAAAAAACAGCCCATAACTCACATAAGTTTGGCTTCACCCTCTCTCCTACCAACTATGGTCATTAGAAACTAATGATCCAGCCTTTTCTTGCTACACATAGTCTATTTGGTTATGTTGATGGAAGCATTCCTTACCCTCCTTCAACTCCTTCTTCTCCAGGAACTTCTGAAGCCGTTGCTACTGTTACCAAACCAAACCCTAATTACACAACCTGGTTATGTAATGATGCTCATGTTCGCATGTTAATACTCTCAACCATCTCTGAAACATCCTTCCAGCATGTTCAAGGTACCACCTCATGTGACCTTTGGCTTGGTCTTGAACAAGCTTATGCCCCACACACTTCTTCAAGAGAATTCACCTTAAACACAACTTCTGAAAATCCAGATGAAAGGAGATGAGACAGCCACAGCATACCTTTCCAAGGCACAAGAGTATGCAAATGCCCTCACAAATATTGGTCAACCTATGCCTGAAAAGGATCTTGTTATGCTAGTTGTTGCAGGCCTTCGTGACGAGTACAATGGAGTCAAACACAGCCTTCTATCGAGAGAATTTACTGCTGTCTTTTCTGAGCTACCTGCTCTTCTAGCAGATCATGAATTTTTGATCCAGAAACCAGCCACTGCCATCCCACCTGTTCAAGCCTTCACGGCTACTACTGCAGCAGCCCCTCTACTGTTCAAAATGATACTATTCACGCGCTTCAACAACTGGTTGCTCGTTTAGGCTTTCAACTGCAGCCTTCCTCTGGGTTGTCCCACGCCACTACCCCTCAGGCCTTTTACACCAATAGGTCTGGTCACTCAAATTTTAACCGCGGCCGAGGACCTCGTGGTGGGCGTGGCTACAACCGCAATCAGAATGGCAACACTCGTAACCAAGGTTAGTTCAGTTGGGCTTCTAACCAAAGTGTGGTATTGGGCATGTACCATCTCAATGTCCGAATAGAGACCCGTCTACTCTTCGGCCGAGACAACCATCGGCTAATTATGCTAACTATCCGTCCCAAGTCTCTTCGTCATGGCTTCCGGACACAGGCTCCAACAATCATGTAGCACCGGATATGTCCGGTTTTGACTCCGCCGAGCCGTATTATGGTGATGACAATCTACGTGTTGGTAATGGTAAGGCCCTACCCATTTTACATATTGGTACCTCACAAATTTCCTCACCCAACAAAACCTTTTACCTAAACCATATCCTTCATTTACATGAAATCAAGAAAAACCTCCTTTCTGTACAAAAATTTTATCAAGACAATAATGTTTATTTTGAATTTCATGCAAATTTCTTTTTTGTGGTGGACAAGTTTACTCATACTATCCTCCTCACGGGTCCAAGTGATGGTGGACTCTACTCGATCCAACTTCCAACAAATCAGTCAATTCTTAAAGTTGCTTTCTCTACCGTTCGTGCTTCAACAACCACATGGCATCAACGCTTGGGACATCCACACCACCAGTTGTTTCAAACTATGCTTTCAAAATATCATTTACCCATTTCTGCAAAGACTTACAATTTTCATTGTGATTCATGTTTAGTTGGAAAATCTTTCAAACTTAATTTATTGTCTTCTCCTTACAAAAGTACTCATATTTTGGATTTAATTTTTTGTGATGTTTGGGACTAGCTCCTGTCACCTCGTTTGATGGCCATACCTATTTTCTATTGTGTGTTGATCACTTTTCTAAATTTATGTGGTTGTTTCCTTTAAAAAGAAAATCTGATGTGTTTGCAACGTTTAAACAATATGTAACTACGGTCGAACGACAATTCTCCACTACACTCAAAACCGTGCAAACTGATTGGGGAGGGGAATTCAGGAACCCTTCTTCCTTTTTTGCTTCCATTGGCATAGTTCATCGTCTCTCTTGTCCTCACACCAGCGAGCAAAACGGTGTCGTTAAACGACGTCACCGCCACGTTGTTAAAACCGGTCTAACCCTAACGGCACAATCTCATGTTCCTCAACGTTTTTGGCACTATGCTTTTGAAACTATAGTTTATTTAATCAACCGCATGCCTTCTCGTACAAACTCAAATATTTCCCCTTTTGAACACTTGTTCAAACGGAAACTAGATTTTTCCTTCCTTCGGGTTTTCGGCTGCCAATGCTTCCCTCACCTCCGTCCCTATAATCCAAACAAAATGGATTTCTAACCTACCCCGTGTGTTTTTCTTCATTATAGCACTTCTCATAACGGCTATCGATGCTTTGACCCTGCCTCTGAACGCATTTATATTGCGCGTCATGTTCGCTTCCATGAACACATTCTTTCCTTTTCTGTCTCAACCTACTGATCTGGTTGTCGAGACTCGATCAAAAACAATGTAATATATCGGTCCTAGCTACCTTTATTGTGTAAGGGTAAGTAAGGTCGTCTCCACAGGGAATATGTGGAAAGTGTTTAATTAACGTGACACGTTTAACTAAAAGACTCAAACTTTATAATTAAAAATTGAAACTTGGAATGGATTAATGAACACAATTGCATAAAGCAACAAACTTGATAACGATCTTAATTAAATAACGAAAAACAATCACTTCCAGGTGTCCAATTCTGCAGGATCAACAATTGGTACTTTTAAATTAGGGTTTGTAAGAAACAATACTTCAAGATCTTAGCTATTGATTAAAGTGATAACAAAGAAACAATCTTTTAAGACTCATTCATTCACAATGTTACCAATTCACTTATATCACGTTGCCTACTTTTCTTAATGAGTTCACGATGCAAGGAAACCGAAAAACTAATAATCAAGCAAACAACTTTATTTATAAGCAAACCTTTTAAGTCAATCAAAACATAATGTTTCATTCAATAACTCCTTGTTCAAAACAAAAACCTAATCAAAGCATACCAATTGTTTCACTTAACAAGAATTGTACTTCCGAAAGTAATCACGAAAAGCCTAGCCCCGCATCATCTTCATTAGATCTTCAATCTTGTGATGTTGATGATTGGAGGTGATTTGGTATGATTAAAGGTGGTTCTAAGGGATGAATTTCATCCAAAAATTCGTACTTTTGGCTCTGGGAAAGTCTCCATTCGAAACCCTAATATTAGGGATTAAATAGGTTTTGAAATTTGTAACAATCCCCAAAATTTCGTGTTAGACCGTAACTTACGGCCTCAGGCCGTAGGTTACGGCCTACCTTCAACCAGACGGCCAAACCCCCTGTCTTACGGGCTTCACAGACGAACTCAGCACAGGGCCGTAGCTTACGGCCTCAGCCTTATTTTTTCACAACTTTTTTTCGTTTTCAGCATCTTTCAAGCCATAGTCTTGCTATCCATTGTAACATTCTCAAATAATGTTCTTTAAGCTTCATTCAACCTATATTTCAAACACGTAATAAAGTGATTATATTGGATATCAAAGTTAGGTTAAAAACGATGTTTTAAACATCTAAAACTCACAATTAACACCAACACATCACATTCCCCAACTTAACCCTTTTTCGTCCTGAAAAAGATATGCAATGAAATCATTATTGATAAGCTAATCTTACATAACTTTTTTCACATAGGATTGTACTAACAAAGTAATTGTGATTGCCAATATATTGATCCACTTTAAACTCATACCCTTTAAATCCCAACCAAATGTATTGTGCTTATTAATATATACAAAGTTACCATCATGGTTTAATCACCCCACACCCGAATATACATAGCAAAACCTACCCAACCTCATGATTTCTTGAGGATTCACTAACCCACACTTAAGACAACCATGTACCATAGCTATGACACAATAACTATTAACTTTTTTTTAACTTTTTTTTTATTCCCTTCTACGTGATATGCGGGACTTTTCTCCCTTTTTTTCTCATATATCTCTTCTTTTTTTTTCTTTTTTTCTTTCTTCTTTTCTTTCTTTTTTTTTTTCTGCTTTTCACGCATATAATCAACTAATCCTTTTTATTTAGATGGAGGTGTCATAAACAATAGAAACATGGCGTGTGAGAAAGGAATACTAGGTACACATACCACTCGCAACCCATTTTTGCTGGGACTCAGTTTTTTAAACCATGCATATCGGGATGGGATACTAAACACATATATTTCTTAAGTTATCGCACGCAACATTGGTGTTCTTATGTTTAGGTCGAGCCTATCAACATATCACAAATTATCTTTGTTATCCTCCCCTAGAGATATAATTCATGTATAGGTATCAACCTATCAATTTTCTATCATTTTTCATATATGCAAAGATCTTTTTCAAGGACTTTAATCATTTTTTTTAGAGGTTGTTAACACAAATAACCTAAAATTAACATGTAAAATAAAATTAATTAATTTTAAAGAATTCATAAAAGGAATGAGTTCACGTGATCGATTTGTTGTGTCAAGATTCTTGTGATTGGTGACAATCCTCAAAATCTCATCTCATTAACCTGCAAAATCTTATAAAAATTTTGCAACTTTTTCATTTAAGTTCATAAACTATAATTTCAAAACAAAGATGTTCCCCTTCCCCAACTTAAAACATTACATTGTCCCCAATGCAACATTTAAGTTAGAATTATATAAAAATAATTAATTTAAAAAATAAATAAAAACAAATAAAAAATAAATCTAAAAAAAATCCTAAACTCACTTTCGTAGGAATCACGGTTGCATTTAGCATATGCAACAAGCCTTTAAACCCCTCGGAAGCCCCGAGTGGACGAGTTATAGTCTCGTGAGGGTTTCTAGTGAACACACCCACAAAGTTCTCGGGTTGCCTCCTGGTTAGCGCTAAGTTTTAGGTTTTCAGCCAGACCTTACCTGAGATCACTTATGGTGGTCGTATTAAGTGCTTTTCTCCAAATTTCTTTTCAATGAACTGATTCTCCTTGCTTGATAAATTCTTTAGTTCGCTCCCGTATTGGTCAAACATCTCTGCTTTGACCCTTGCATTCTCATTCGGTGGTTTACTCATATTAACCTTTCGTCTTGGATTTTCCTTCCTTAATGGCTCAACCTTCACATTCTCCTTCTTTTTCACATTTTTGAGCTCAAACCTATAAGGATCAAAACCATTCTCCTTGGTGATGTCCTCGCTTACATGTGAAATGTAAAGAGGAGCACACCTGTTAGTAGCATCTATTATAGAGTAATCGTTATTAACTACATAAGTAATTGATTTTGAAAACACATTAAATAACAACTTACGATTTTCAAATGTCATGTCGATTATTCCATCTCGGCAATTGATTTGAGTTTTGGCTGTTGCTAAGAATGGTCGATCTAAAATTACCTTTGGTTGCTCATACGTCCTTACTGGTTTATAATCAAGCACCATAAAGTCCACAGGGTAGTAGAACTCTCCTAGCGTTATTATCACATCCTTAACCATCCCACGGGGTTGTTTCCATGTCAAATCAGCAAGCACCACTGTTTTGTCGGTTTCATGTAATGGGCCAAAGTCATATTGGTCATATAAGCTCCCCGGAAGGATGCTCACACCGGCTCCATAATCCAAAAGTGCCCGTTTGATTTTAAATTTCCCAACTTGAATGGGAATAATTGGTTCTCCTAGGTCACTTTCATCTTCTTCATCACCTTTCTTATTGTTAACTGCAACTACTTGAGGAGTAGATGTTAAATCATAATCAATACATTCAGATTTAGGAATGATACTAACCGAGTTTATGTGCACATTCTTTAAACTTGAGGCTTGATGTTGAGGGTTCTTGGTTGTGTCACTTGGGAGCTTCCCCGGTTCTCTTTCGGAAAATTGTTCCGCTAATTGTCCCAGTTGGCGATGGCCTCATGGGTCTTTTCTTGCACCTCTCTAAATTGCCTGAATTCCTTCATATCTTTGGCAAGTTCTTGAATTGCTGACAAAATTGCATTGTCATTGCCATTGGTAATAGAAGCTCCTTGTTGAAGTTGTTGATTTCTTTGTTGATAATGACCGCCTTGTTGGTAGCTTCTTTGATTGTAGTTGTTTCTTTGAGAACTGCCTTGATTGTATTCTTGTTGTTGGCCTTGATATTGGTTGCTTCCTTGATTTGGTACCTGAAAAGAAGGATTAAATTGGTTAGTATTATTACCATATCTAAGATTAGGGTGATTTCTAAGACCAGGGTGATATGTGTTAGAGTTCATGTCATATGTCTTCCTTTCTCCTTGGCCTTGAACTTGATTTATTTCTTCACTTTTCCCTAAATTCAAATAACATGTAACCAAGGTGTGCCCTATGTCATTACACGTGTCACATATTTCGTATTCACTAGATATGTGTGCCACGCCACTCTTCCCAACTTTAAGGCTTGTAATTTCTCGTTCCAGAACCGTAATTCTATCCATAGCCACATGATCATTCACCATCTTCACACTTGACCCCCTCGACCTTCGGCTTGATTGTGCGCGCTTCTTGGAGATTACACTCATCCTTTCGAGAATGTCCCAATCATCATCCTCATGGTTTAAGGTAAACGTTCCTGCACTTGTGGAATTTACATCTCTTGCATCCTCTGGTGATAATCCGTCATAGAAAGCTGAAATCAACTCCCACTTAGCTATGCCATGGTGTGGACAAATTTTTAGCATTTCCTTAAATCGGTGGAAAGCTTCATGGAATTGTTCCCCTGATTGTTGTGAAAATCCTCGAATGGCTCGCCTTGCATCACTTGTCCTTTGAGAAGTATAGTATTCATCCAAGAATTATTGTTGCATTTGTACCCATGTGTGAATACTTGCAGATGGTAGAGATAGGAACCATTGTTTGGCTTTGTCTTTAAGAGTAAATTGGAAGAGAACCAATTTAACTTCATCTGGTGAAAAGCCTTGGCCACTAATGGTGCTACATGATGCTTCGAACTCTGATATGTGAAGATATGGTTCTTCTGTTGCTAGACCATGAAAGTGAGGGAGAATTCCCAAACATTATGGTCGAACTTCAAACGCTCTTCCTCGTTGTGTTGGGGGAACTATAGGAGATGAGTTGATAGCAATGGCGGGTCGAAAGTGACTATCTACACCATGTATGGGTACATAGTGTTGACCTCCCAGATTGGCTGGTATACCATTAAATGGTTGACCTCCAACGTTGTTGCGCATGGGTGGTTGAGCATAACCACCTTGATCCCGATTTGGTTGACGATTTAGATAGCCCGGTTGGTTCTCACAGTCCTCAAAATCATGTTGGTTTGGTTCGTCCATGTTGACTTGGTCTTCAATCCACTCATCCACATAAGCTGTATGATGGCTTCCTTCGACAGAGAACCGTTCCTCATAACTATGATGACTGCCTTCCCCATTATGATAAAAACTTGGATTACGGATCCAAACATTTGGCATTGGTTAGAAATTTACGGGGGGAGGTTGGTGTTGCACCCCTTGATTTACAGGGATCGGCCCCTGAGGTTGAGGTTGAGGTTGAACAGGCTGTGGTTGATGTGGAGGATCATCAGGCGGAGGAAACACGGGTAATGGGATGTCTCCCAAAGGTTGGTTGGGTTGTAGCTCTCCTTGGTTTTCTGGGTTATTCATCATTCTTGATTGGTTACTTTCAGGTGTTCTTGAAAGTCTACTTAGAATCCGATGAGCTGTTGCTGATGATGTACCTTCTTCTGATCTTGTTTGACCACGAATCTGATAAGTCCTTGAAATTGATGCTTTGTGGAACACACGATTTTCTCTTGCAGTTTTCTCAATTTCTGGATCAAATTGCAATGGCGAAGTCCTTCTTGAAAATCTTGTATGCATTCACGTAATGGTTACCTGCAAACACAAGAAACACAAAATATCTCGCGTAATACTGAACAAGAAAGAAAATAAATTAAAAAGAAAAACTAAAAAATAAAATCTTTTTGGGTTTTTATAATTTTTTAATAAAAAGCAAATAAAAACAATTAAACACTAAGCGCACTAATTCCCCGGCAACGGCGCCATTTTGGTCTGGTTGTCGAGACTCAATCAAAAACAATGTAATATATCGGTCTTAGCTACCTTTATTGTGTAAGGGTAAGTAAGGTCGTCTCCACAGGGAATATGTGGAAAGTGTTTAATTAACGTGACACGTTTAACTAAAAGACTCAAACTTTATAATTAAAAATTGAAACTTGGAATGCATTAATGAACACAATTGCATAAAGCAACAAACTTGATAACGATCTTAATTAAATAACGAAAAACAATCACTTCCGGGTGTCCAATTCTGCAGGATCAACAATTGGTACTTTTAAATTAGGGTTTGTAAGAAACAATACTTCAAGATCTTAGCTATTGATTAAAGTGATAACAAAGGAACAATCTTTTAAGACTCGTTCATTCACAATGTTACCAATTCACTTATATCACGTTGCCTACTTTTCTTAATGAGTTCACGATGCAAGGAAACCGAAAAACTGATAATCAAGCAAACAACTTTATTTATAAGCAAACCTTTTAAGTCAATCAAAACATAATGTTTCATTCAATAACTCCTTGTTCAAAACAAAAACCTAATCAAAGCATACCAATTGTTTCACTTAACAAGAATTGTACTTCCGAAAGTAATCACGAAAAGCCTAGCCCCACATCATCTTCATTAGATCTTCAATCTTGTGATGTTGATGATTGGAGGTGATTTGGTATGATTAAAGGTGGTTCTAAGGGATGAATTTCGTCCAAAAATTCGTACTTTTGGCTCTGGGAAAGTCTCCATTCGAAACCCTAATATTAGGGATTAAATAGGTTTTGAAATTTGTAACAATCCCCAAAATTTCGTGTTAGACCGTAACTTACGGCCTCAGGCCGTAGGTTACGGCCTACCTTCAACCAGACGGCCAAACCCCCTGTCTTACGGGCTTCACAGACGAACTCAGCACAGGGCCGTAGCTTACGGCCTCAGCCTTATTTTTTCACAACTTTTTTTCGTTTTCAGCACCTTTCAAGCCATAGTCTTGCTATCCATTGTAACCTTCTCAAATAATGCTCTTTAAGCTTCATTCAACCTATATTTCAAACACGTAATAAAGTGATTATATTGGATATCAAAGTTAGGTTAAAAACGATGTTTTAAACATCTAAAACTCTAAATTAACACCAACACATCACCCACCGAGCCTCCCACCTCTCCAAACCCATACGTTTCCTCTTACCCTATTGATTCCATTCCTTTACACACCAACATGGAATCTCCACCTACCACCTCTTCACCACCAATTTTGCCCTACTCCAACAAAAACCACCAACCACCCTGCTAATACCTACTCTTATCGGTCCACAACATCACCGACATCTGCAGTTCCAACCTTTGACCGTTACAACCAACACCAACCTCCATCTCCACCTACTTCACCTGACCACCCACAAAACCAAACTACACAACCAACCCCATTGCCACCTCACTCTCCACCTACTCCACCTGACCAGCCGCAACACCAAACTACACAATCTGACCAACCACCTTCCTCACCGCCTACTCTGTCTACACCACCCCCGCCACCCTCGCCTCCCATACAACGCAAGCGACCACCTAACTTACGCCCCCATCCCAGACAAACCAAACCCTACAATCCCTCTTCCTTTCATACTTCCACTACAACCAACACCGAAACCTACCACCTATGCCATTGCCAATCGAGAAGCTCACTTGCGTAAGGCTATGGCGAATGAATATTCCGCTCTTATCCGTAATGGTACGTGGTCATTGGTCCCTCGTGTTCCAAACACCAATGTTGTTGATTGCAAATGGGTATACAAAATCAAACGGGACCAACATGGACACATTAAGTGGTACAAGGCGAGTCTGGTTGCAAAAGGCTTCAGTCAACAACCAGGTATAGACTACACTGAAACCTTTAGTCCTGTGGTGAAACCCACCACAATCAAGGTTGTGTTATCATTAGCCGTTACCCAACGGTGGTCCTTACGACAGCTTGACGTTCAAAACGCCTTCTTACATAGTGATCTGAAAGAAACAGTGTATCTCAAACAAGCACAAGGGTTTGTTGACCCTCATAAACCAAACCATGTGTGCCTCTTATATAAATCCTTGTATGGTCTCAAACAGGCACCTCGGGCGTGGTTTGACAGGTTTTCATCTGCCTTGACTGCTCTCGGCTTTCGGGGATCTAAAAGATCCTTCTTTGTTTATTTATTCGGCAAATGGGACACTTATGTATATGCTAGTGTATGTCGATGACATTATTATGACAGGTAACAACAACCAGGCTATTAATCATGTGGTATAACGTCTCAGCCAATCGTTCCTGATACAAGACATGGGGCCCTTATCTTACTTTCTAGGCATTGAGGTGGCTAGTCAAGGGTCTAATCTCATTCTCTCACAACGCAAATATATTAATGAATTGTTGGACCGTGCCAACCTATCTCAGTCCAAACCAGTTCCGTCACCTTGCACCACAGGTGCTGCTCTCTCTTTCGGTGATGGCTCTCTTTTCGATGACCCGGTCAAATACCAACAAATGGTTGGGGTATTACAGTACGTTACTTTTTCACGGCCTGATATTACATTTGTGGTTAATAAAGTTTGCCAATTCATGCATTCCCTTACTGACAATCACTGGTCCGCTGTAAAACGCATCCTAAGATATCTACACGGGACTGCGGATCATGGTCTTTTAATTTCTAGCTCCTCATCTCTTGTTTTGCAGGCTTACATGGATGTTACTGGACCACCTGTGACCGCGTTCTCTGATGCAGACCGGGCTGGGTGCCCGGATGACCGTCGATCCATGTGGGGATATGCTATTTATCTTGGGTCAAATCTAGTTTCATGGTCAGCCAGAAAACAAAAGACTGTATCTCGGTCATCTACTAAATCTGAGTACAAGGCCTTGGCTGATACGGTGGCTGAATTGACATGGCTTGAAACACTACTTACGAAACTTCGTGTCTCGCTGCCTTCGGCTCCAATCCTATGGTGTGACAATTTGGGAGCCACATACCTTTCTGCTAATCCAGTTTTCCATGCTAGGACAAAGCATGTGGAAGTGGATTTTCACTTTGTTTCGGGAGAAAGTTGCTCAAAGAAAGTTATCTGTCGAGTTCATATCTACAAAGGATCAAATTGCTGATGTGTTCACAAAGCCACTGTCTTTGGATCGTTTTGTCTTCTTGAAGTCCAAGCTAGGAGTTGGTCCCCGACCTTAGCTTGAGGGGGAGTATTAGTTGATGTACTTAGGTTATATTAGGCCCGGCCCATGGCATATAGCAGCCGGCCCTAGTACCCTAGTATAGATCTATATATATATGATCCTATTGTACTCTAATATTTATCACAATCAATACACAATCAATATACAATTTTTATACCAGTTTAATTATAGGTGCGTAAATGGAACTAACCTCTTAAGTCATGGTGCCATGAAAAGATGTACATTGGAGTAGATGCACCGCAAAAACTAACCCAATGTTACACAGTAAACTTTTAATTACACCAACATTAGTCAAAGCATCATTACTATTCATAAACAACAAACTTCCTAAACTATTTCAATGATGAACACCCAATATATATAGTACTGATTTTACTAAGAGCATAAATAGAACTAGATGATCATGTAGTAATACAGAAACAAAAGAACTACGAAATCATACAAGTATTTATTCTTATAACAACTTTAAATGGACCAGAACAATTCATTTCAAATAGATACCAGATACACAAATCGTATGGAACTTCAACTTTCGTGATATGCCCTACTACTAATTTCGTTTATGAATCAGAAATTAAGGTCAAGTTAGATAAATTGATACAACAAAGCTCGTCATTCAAACTTTTTTCATTACGGGGCTTTTGACAAATTACGGAGGTGTCGAATTTTACTTAGTAAAATTAACTTTTCGTGTCTTGTTTTTTTGGTGAAGGATTCTCTCCCCCTCACCCTAGTGTGCATCCGCCTTACTTATGCTATTTTATGTTATGTTATGCTATGCTTATGTTACGTCATGTCATGTTGTGCCATGTTGTGTTATGTTATGTCTTGCTATGTTACGTCTTGTACTCACATTATGTTTTTATGCTATATTATGTTGTGCCATGCTGTGCCATGTCATGCTAGGTTATGATATATGATAATATGTTATGTTATGTTATGTTATGTTATGTTATGTTATGTTATGTTATGTGTTGTGATGTGCTGTGTTGTGCTATGTTGTGTTATGTTATGTTATGTTATGATGATATGAAATGCTATGTTATGTTATGATATATCATGTCATATCACGTAATCTTATTTCATGTCATCTTATTTTATGTAATATTACATTATGTCATGTTATATTATATCGTGTCATATCATGTTTCATATACTATATTTGTATTATATGTTATACGCAGTAAGTATCTGAAAACAAAATTGAAATAAAACATGGACGCCAATTATGTTTCCTATTTTGAGGTATGTATAACAAATATTGTGATTTAGATTTGATTTACTTATAGCCATAATTGCATGTTTTATTTCTTATCATGTCATATCATGTAATTTTATTTCATGTTATCTTACATTATGTTGTGTACTTATGTTTTACTCTTAACTATAACATTTACTTTAGTGTGGCTTTCGTATACCTATGTAACCATCTATCTACCAAAATCCTAAATAGACTTAATCTAAAACATTTAAAAATTTGTATTTACTTATTTTACTAAACATAATTTTTAAAATAACCATCGCAAACAACTCATTTTATCACAAATTTAATGATACGTCGTACCCATTTGCAAAATCATACATGAATATGACACAATGACACATTATGGCATCATTAAACATAAATTTATAGAAACATGATTATTATTAGGAGTACAATTACAACATTTTGATTGAAGATAAACCCTAATTTAACACTCCAAGCATCCTATTAACCTTATTGGTCAAACACACATACACCCAGAAGAAAAACTCGAGGGTTCATGTGGTGTAAATCGACAAACTTGAAGGAATCTTGAGCAATTCCACCCAAGATTTCATCCAATAACACACCGGAGTTTATATACGTGCGACAACGGTGGTGCTCCTGAACGAACACAGATAATCTTGAAAAACCCTTTTCGGTGCCGACGATGAATCTTTGAAATCAATCTTTCAATCTTTATCAACAGACCCAGATGCACACGCATTGATTTGAATCTGTTTAGGGTTCTTCTCGATCTTTAATCTGATACTGTTGTTCAATTGGGTTCCTTTGTTGAAATTCTTCCGATAATCCGATCATCCCCTTCGATTATCAATCTGTTTCATTCATCTGGTTTCTTGATTTCGTGAGTCGATTGGGTCAACAAGAATTTGGTGTTGTGGTGTTAATCGACTGCTGATTTGGGGTTATTGGTTTGATGGATCTGAAACTAGTGATTCGTTCATGACGGTTGTGGGGTTTTAGTTATGATAATGGGATTGCAGTCTTCGGGTGAATTAGTTGAATTTTGGGGAAGATTAATGCAGCAACTCAAGTGGTGATAGTTTGATTATTATTTCTGACATTAAGTTAGTGCAATTTTCCTCATGGATGAGGTCAAAACTATAGTGGCAGCAGATGAGAGGTTAACATCTGCATCAGCATCTGTACCATGGAGTCCTAAACAGCTTGTTTTTCGACCGTATGCCGCGGTTGTTAACAGTGAAGCAAGGACAAGAAATTTGGGTGTTTTTGTTAAAAGACCTGTGAGTGATCTTCACAAATCAAAATATGTTCTTTTATTTAGTTTAATCATATGATATGTTATACTTGATTGCTTGATTAATTAAGGTTATTGAGAATGGATTTTAGGGTACTGGTATGACTTGAAAAATTGATTCATGTGGGATGAAATTTGAAGGTTTTTAGTAGTAAGCAAGTTTCAGTAGTGATTTCTAAGATGTTTAACCACTTAAGTTCAATTTATTTCAATCTTAGTAGTGAAACTTGTTTGAAACACTTGTATTGCACAGCAATTACTACCTTGTTCCGTATGATGACATGGTTGGACAACTGTATAAACTAGTCGAGTAGTTGGTGTGGCTTCCCAATTGATGTGATTGTCCATTTTGTAAGGGATTATTTGCTTATTGTGTTTGATACCTGAGTTAGCTGTATTGAGGGTGTTCGGGATTGCTTATCCAAATTGCTTAGGCAGATAATCGGTTTTGAAAAAGCAATCCCAAATGCTGTCTAACTAGTTAGCGATATGCCACGGCTTCAGTTTATACAATTAGGCATATGTTAGTGGTAATGTAGGTTGCAGATCAATTTATTAAAAAATAAGTTATAACATTGAGAGTTTTGAACAAAATCAGAAGTGCAGAACTTAGATATATCTGTACCTCTTACCCAGAAGTTTTAATGACCAACTTGGTTAATATTTAGCAACATTCAACCTTTTCTTAATGAAACTTTGTATATTTCATTATGCTAAGCACTGTGGTGAAATACGTAATAAAGCATAACACGAGTAATAGTTCATTTGTTTCAAAAGTTATACAATGAGTTGTAAATATTATTTTCATTTGGCACTATTCTTGTTACATGTAAACAATGAACTATTATTACAGAATTCATGACTGCTTATGATTGTGATTGTTTCTAGAACTACTTTTAGTAAAGTAAACTTGAATGGCTCCTTTTTCTATAACTCGTAGACCCGGGAACAGATATTTCACTTACTAAGAAGTGAAAGCCTGTGACTAGATAGGTTTGTCTGATTGTCTTTAGTGTGGTTCTTTTAATGGAATAGTTTTAATACAATTTAATCCGTTAAATGTAACATAGTTAATATAATTGCATTTTCTGTTTTTATGATGTTTTAGAGATCAAATTAGTATAGTGCAGTTCAGATCTGGACTGTAGATAATCGGTTACACATAGTTTAGTAAGGTTTGATTGCAGATAATAAAATGAGGTAATAGCCATAGTGAAATGTGAACATCCCTAGTATTCACATGCCGTGAAAGGAAGTCGTGGCTACAAAATGGATGATGATTTCCATGCCACTAGAATTACTTTATGTACCATCATTGAACTTGTACCATTGGCTGTGAACATGGGTATAAATATTGGGAAAGATATGGTTCATGAAAGGCCGTGTAGCTTTAAATAAATCGTAAATATTAACTTTGTGTCATAGATCATGATGTGTAATAATCATCAAATTTCAATAACAAGGCCCAAAGATACTTATAATCCAAGTGGACTAACTATCATGCAAACATTGCAATAACATGTGTATTTCATTATGCTAAGTACTATGGTAACATGATCATTATGATTTGCAGTTGGTATCAAGATTAACCAAGGATATTGTTGAGACGTATCGAATATGCAATCCACAGTTTAATTATTCAGATGAATTAAACCCAAAACGGTTTCTGACAAGCCCATCTGCTGGAGTACTCAATGATGGTTTCGATAATGAAAATTCAGACTTTATTTTGAGCGTAAACTGTCCCCTGGTTAATTCAGAAACTCACAGAAGGTTAATATTTTTTCTGTATTTTCTTGTTTGATTGAATTTATCTAATCGAACTTTTTTCTATATCTGGATTATTTCAGATATATTGTAAAAGATATGCTTGGGCAGGGGACATTTGGGCAAGTTGCTAAATGTTGGGTTGCAGAGCTTGACCGTTTTGTTGCTGTTAAAATCATTAAAAATCAACCTGCTTACTATCAGCAGGCTTTGGTTGAAGTTTCCATATTAACAACAGTAAGTAAATATACTGTTTTTGCTAGATTTTTGAATCTAGAATGAACAATAATAGTCATGTATTTATGTCGCCTAATTTTCTTGTAATTGTCAGCTTAACAAAAAGTACGATCCTGAGGATAAACATCATATTGTTCGAATTTATGATTACTTTGTATATCAACGGCATTTGTGCATTGCTTTTGAACTGCTCGATACAAATTTGTAAGTTTCAGTTTGTTGTATAAATATTATTCTATCGGCTACATGTATGGGGTTTGAGTTTTTTTATTTTTTTATTTTTTATTTATTTTTTTTATCAGGTATGAGCTTATAAAGCTAAATCATTTCCGAGGGTTATCGTTGAGCATTGTGCAGCTGTTCTCAAAGCAGGTTAAAATTGTTCAATATTTTAATTTAATATTTCTGTGTGGAACATTATTATATGTGCCTCTAACGATTTATATATTTTGTACTAGATTTTATATGGATTAGCGCTGATGAAGGATGCTGCTATTATCCATTGTGATCTAAAACCTGAGAACATCCTTTTATGCACAAGGTGAGCTACTCTAGCAGGATATGGTTTGGGTTGAAAACTTTAAAATGGGCCAGGTCAGGTTGGGTAACTTGGGTTTACCTATTTGTCCAATTTTTTTTTTTTATTTTTTAATTCATTAGTCGTGATTACAAAGACACTGCTATTACACTGATAATCTAAGTCTGTTAAAGACATTTCAGGAGGTTGTTAAATAGACTTTGGCAACTTTCAACCCGATTGACGTGTCTCATTTAGCTTGACCTGTTTAAGATAGTATACAACCCAAATCGACCATTTGATATCTTATCAGCTTATTATTTCTTAGCAGTGTGAAGCCCCCAGAAGTCAAAATTATTGACTTTGGATCTGCATGCATGGAAGATCACACTGTGTATTCTTATATCCAGGTCTTGTTTTATACATCATCATTAAGTTGCATGCCTGAATTTTGGCAAGTTGATAAGAACTGTTCTCAATTCTTACATTTTTCTTCTGCAGAGTCGATACTACAGATCACCTGAAGTTGTTCTTGGTTATCAGTATCCTTGAATACCAGATATGCTGTTCTATTATTATTAATATTTCAGTTTTGCTAACAACTGACTTTTAAA
This sequence comes from Flaveria robusta, assembly GCA_025506415.1. Taxonomy (NCBI): domain Eukaryota; kingdom Viridiplantae; phylum Streptophyta; class Magnoliopsida; order Asterales; family Asteraceae; genus Flaveria; species Flaveria robusta. Next base: position 65,444 of record JACCIZ010000222.1, read on the forward strand.
ATCAGGAACTTATTAATAATAAAATTTATTATTACTATATTTACTAAGCACCCAACAATCTGAAGGTGGTTGTATGTGTTTGTGTGTGTAATCAAATTCTACTAAAAAGCCCCAAAATCCTAAGAAGTGCTAGAAGAATTCTAGGCCATTGATCAAGGACAGTCAATGGCTAGTGGCCACGTGAACTTCAATTTACATAACATAAGTTTTGGCAAGTAGGGGCTGATGTGTAATAGTCACCAATTTTTTATTTTTATTTTTTACTTTTTTCTTGTTTCATCATTTTTTAAAATGTAGATAACATCTATATATGTTTATATATTATATTCTTTTATAACAAGCATAACCACTTTTCATCATAATTCAGATAAAAATCCGTTGTTGGCCAATAGACATAATGTGTTTCCGAGTTTGGTGAGAAAAGAAAACAAGGGAAGAGCAATAAAAAGAAAGGGAAAGAGAGAAATTATTTTATCTTTTGTGTTTCTATGTTGGAAGAAAACTAAGGGAGAGAAGGAAATTAATTGTTTCTTTGTTCCCAAGATGGATAGAAATGGAGAGAATTGTAATTTTACAACTATACCCTTTGTATGTAAAAGAAATTTGTTAAGTTGAGGGCATTTTGGTACAATTTTTTTATAAAAGTTTTAAATCACTTTCCGTTTTAATCATCCTACTTGTGGGAGGAATGTTTAGGAGAGAAAATTGACCCATTTTCCTACCAGTTCCGTTCTCCTCTAGTCCACTCTCCTAAGAAAACCCTTGAATACAATGTTACTACTACTACTACTACTACTAAGATTGTTATTATTTCTTAAACATTTGGATCCTATTAATGATTGAGAGCTTTTGTTAGACCTTAACCACCCTCAGGTACACAACTGCCATTGACATGTGGTCATTTGGATGCATAGTTGCTGAGCTATTTCTTGGCCTGCCGCTTTTTCCAGGGGCGTCAGAATTTGATCTTCTAAAAAGAATGATAAAAATAATTGGGTATGTTCCTCATTATAATTTCAAATCAATTATTCTCTTAACATATTCATACCTCAATTATAAACATAGAACTTATGGTGCAATATCAGCTGAACCCTTGAATCCAGGAAGATTATATAATTTTTGGCTAATGGGTAAAATTTTGGTGTTGAATTTTGGTGTTAAATTTCATATGCTTCCTATTTTTTATTTTCCTAATTTATTTAGGGAACAACCACCTGATTATGTGTTGAAAGAGGCCAAAAACACTAGCAAATTCTTCAAGTGTGTGGGGAGTGTACATCATGAAGATGGTAGTCAAGCTTTTTCTTCAGGAAGGAGTATTTACCAAGCTTTAAGTGAAGAAGAATATGAAGCTGTAAGTGCTCATGTTCCATTTTTGGTTATTTTTGGAAGTAATTAGTATTTTAATCTATTTTATGCAAATCACATGAAATTAAGGATGTCTATGATGGGCCGTCTTGGCATTCTTAGGATGAATTGAGTATTATTGAGTTTTGGCTGTGTTTTTTTATAAATCTGCTTCAGAGAGAGATGAAAAGACCATCAATAGGAAAAGAGTACTTCAATCACATGAATCTTGAAGGGATTGTAAAAAAGTATCCTTACAGAAAAAATATGAAAGAAGAAGATGTGGCCAGAGGTTAGCTCTATATTCTTAAATTAGTAATTTTGTTTCCTCCCATAATATTTAGGATTGTATATGATGACAATTTTATGATGATAATATTGCAGAAAATCAAATGCGACTATCGCTGATTGATTTCTTGAAGGGACTTGTAGAGTTTGATCCAGCTAAGCGGTGGTCACCTTTGCAGGTTTTTAATGATGATATTATGATTTCATGTAGAATTTGTTTATTACTATGATATTAATAAGGTATTTAAAGTTGATATTATGCTATAAATTTTCATGATTCAGGCTTCTAAGCATCCTTTTGTTACCGGGGAACCTTTTACTTGTCCTTATAAGCCTGCTCCCGAGACTCCTCGTGTGGTAAGCAATACTAATTAGTTGATAAACGATTAAAAGTAAATAACCTAATTGCTTTTTAATTTTTTTCTTAAAATGGTAAATGTGTGAATTGCTTATCGTTAGTCCTGGAGGTGATAATTTTGACCAATGTACTTTTGAATGGCTTGATTTGGGTTATTTCTTTTAATGAATCAAATGGGTAGAATAATGGCAATAGCTAAAACCTGGTAATTGTGTTCTGAAAATTAGATTTTGGTAATTGTGTTTGACACTGATTGTTTGTAGAAAGATGCAAAATCCTGGGGAATAACTGTTTTAGGTCCCCGACCCTGATCACACCAAACAGTTACCCATTTGGGCACTATGTGATCTTGCCATTATACCACCTCTAGTTAATCCACTTTTGGGTTTAACTATGGAAATCAATTTCTAATTTCCTACACTAAAATCCTTCTGAGTTAACCTTTTTTTGTTCTTTTGCAATGTAGCCTGTTTCTCATAATGTCAAGGTTGATCACCATCCTGCTGGGGGCCATTGGTTTGCTGCAGGTCTCTCGCCTAATGTGAGCAAAATCTGCTTCTTAAACTAGATCTCGTTCAGGGGGGGTGTTTCGATTTGCATTTTTTGAGTTGATTATTTGATAATTCAGGGGACAAACAATCAATGTTTCTATAAGAGTTTCATATAAAGTATTAACAAATCTGATTTTCTAAGGTTGAGACTTGAGATAACATTACCTATCCATTTTTCCTTTTAACTTGATTTGAGAGACTTTTACTTTTATTTCAAAGAAACAGTTATTTTTCTTCTCATATCATTTTAATCATATCTGATTATGATTACCTCAAACAGTTGAAAATATCCAACACCTTTTTTCCATAGACCGTTCTTTTACAACCAATCATCTGATTTTAATTATTCAACATCGTATACGCGCTTTTTAACGCACACCCAAACACCTCCATTTTAGTTCAACTAACTGATTATGACAATTTCCAGTTTCATCTGCTATTCCATGTAGGTTGTAGGTGGAAATCGGGTAGGAATGTATAACAACTCTCATTTTCAAGTAATGCCTTATGCACATGGGGGTAATTTTGGAAGTTTAGGAAGCCATGGTAGTTATAATGACGGCACTGGACTTGGAAGTAGTTATGGTAGTTATGGAGATAACAGTAATATGCTTCAATATTATTCACCAGTGGGCCCATCTGCTATGAACAACTATGCACAAAATATCCCGGTTCTTGGAAGTAGTCCCGATGCTAGGCGAAGAATTATGCAAATCCCACATGGAAACGGGTTTGCGTTCAGTCCAGCGGGCAATTTTGCACCTATGTCACTCGGCACAAGTCCATCACAATTCACTCCACCCTATAGTCAGATGACAGCTGGATCTCCTGGACATTATGGCCCGAGTTCTCCTGCTAGAGGGAATTGTCACGGGTCACCCCTTGGAAAAGGAACTATTCCGGGTAATCAGATGAATAGAAGAAAAGGATGGGTTTATTCTGGTAATTTGCCAACTCAAGAAAGCCCGTCTTCTGCACATTGGCAAGGGCAATTTCCTGATGTTAACTCACCAAACTTAAATGCTGGAAACTGGAAACAGCAACAGCAACAGCAACAAAGGAATAGTGGAAACGTTGTGGCCCATGGTTCATTTGGTTCGGGTAAACCTTTATTGCATCCTAAAAGTGCCATTCATGACAAACCCGAGACCAGCGGTTCGTTGCCTGATCCTGGGGACTGGGATCCTAATTACAGGTAATGATTGATGCCATACATTTTAATCCTTTAATTTTATACATTTAAATCCTTTAGTAAGACGGGCTGGCTGTTTCTCGTAGAGTTTGAGACAGTATGGTCAGATTGGCCACATACTTTTTTCTTGTTATGGGTATTCTTACTAAATGGTTAATGTCTTAATATAATTACAAAAACTATTCAAATTACCGTATTAATCATTTTTCTTGAAGTAGAACAATTTAGGAGCTGTAATCGTTTAAAGTACAGCGTGGGTGACTTTCAGTCTGTTTCCCATTTATTTGTTATTTTTAGTCCGACCTATTTGACCCCTTAGATGGGATGCTGGTAAGTTGATGATCATTCTGTCTCACAATATTATGTCCGAATTTTATTTTTCTTTTTTACATTTTTTTTTGTTTTTTTCAGTGATGAACTGCTTCTCCAAGATGATTCTTCAGAATTAAGCAACATGACAGCGGAATTCAGTCGAAGTATGCAAATCAGTCAATCTTCTGCTCCAACAGAATCTTTTGTTGGGGCTGGGCGATTATATCAAATGTCAAACTCAAATATCCCAACACAAAGGTATGTTCCATGTGATTGTTTTTTGATGATGTGGTGTTATAATATGTCATCATTGTTACCTGTTTATAAAACATTACATACAGTTGTAACTGATAAAAATATGTTACAATGGTGAAAGAACATTTTTTCTTGCACACAATGACAAAAAGGTTATAATTACATATTGGTGTAAAAACTGCAATTTTATTTAATCTGTTTGGTTTTCTCCTGTTTAATTAGTGTTTTTTTATTTCATACAGGCCACACGGGCCTATTCAAGCATTCTCACATGCCGAAGCATCCCCTGAGGTGCATGTTCACCCTATGATGAATTCTTCCCATTTAATGCCCCATTTCTCTCACTTTGGACCCAGCCGGTTGGGTCAACAGCCTGTTCAACGATTCAGTCATGGGCGGTCAATGGGTGCCCGTGGTGGTGAATGGAATCATATCAAAGTCCAGGCCCCACTTTCCAATTTCAGTTCAGGGGGTCAACGTTCCCCTGGAAGCAACAACAATGCACCATGGGGTATGCTAAACAACCTTTCTTATTTATTTCTTCGTCGCTTGTTTTGGATTTATGCTAATGTAGAAAATGGATGGGTTGGCTAACAGGTCAAAATACGCTTCGGTTGAAATTATTAGTGTGTCAACCCATTCATAAGTATATCAGTCGTATTCGTCAAAATCGTTATACCCATTCAACGCGTTTCTTTCTAGTAAATACTTTCACCCATGAGATTAAACATAACCCTAAATCGACTTGTTTGTATATGAGTTAACACTGTCTGATCTAAAGTTTTTATTCCTTTCTGTAGGGCGTAGGGGCAACCATCCGATTGCCGCCAATATTCTACCATCTTCACATGGTGGAAATGAATATGGAAGGATTACATGATGGTTAAAATTTGAAATTATATATAGAATATATGGACTGTTAAGGAATGTTGTGATGATAATTGGTAGTTGAAGTATGACTTATGAATGTGCCTTCATAGTGATTCTTTTAAGTAAGACTTATGAAACTGGCTTCCTTCTATTGCTTCATTTGTTGCTATTTTTATTTGTTCTTTTGTTGAATGTCGAAACAAGTAAGCGTAAAAGGGTTTGTTCAGTTTGTTTCTCTTTAATTTGGCTGACTTATTTGTGCAAAATGGATACAAAATGCAAGTAATTGGTCAATGACCACTTTGCTTGTATTAGCAGTTTGTGTCAATCTTGGATCACATACAAAATACATGTTTGGATGTTATACTGAGAATTTGGTTTGAACTGTTTATTGTATGTAATAAAGTACATATATGTTTTTTTTATCATTGATGTGACGAAACTTTATTTCGCGTCTATGCTATCTTTTATAGTGGGTCAAGAAAACGACCATGTCAAATAAGCGTAGCTGTAATTACGTCTTAAACGTAAGACGACTATATGAGCTTTGGTAACTTGCTTGATTTGGACCTACAACTAACTACGGGACCTCAATGGTCTGGAAGCATGATGCATGGTTGAACCCATGTGATCCGGACATGCAACTAAGTACCACCTTGGTGGTCTAGAATCATGGCAGCTAGCCTTTAAGAACCGGATCGCTCCTTCAAGGATCTAATATCCACACTTATCTCTATGATTTGGGTACTAACAACCTGAAAAAGATGTGTTTGTGATGATAAACGCACATGCCTAAGCAAACTATTTTTTCAATAGGGTTATTGATCTTAGGTATTCAAATGTGGTATTCAACTGTAAAACTTTTGGTTCAGATCGGGTCAGGTCACATGTTCTACGAATATGCTTTTTGTTATATTCCAGTAAAACTTTCAGTCCCGGTTAGGCCAAGCTTGATCGAATACCTCGCCAACGGCGTCGCCGTTGCCTCGACAACTCCATTTTGGCTTCCATTTTTGTCGACTACTACTTGAACCATCGGTGAACCAATTTGGCCATTTGGGTTGGTTAGGCTGTTTGAGTTGGCTTTATCGATTTGGGTGGTGTCCCTATCAATTTGAGTAGTTTTTTAATGAATTTGGTTAGAAATGAGATAACTCTCTCTCTCATTGGTGTTTACATTTGAGTAATCTGAGTATTTTGAGTAGTGCCCCTAATACCCTTATATTAATACGGTGAAATTAGTTAATAATAAACTATTAAAGTAAGAGAAGTAATCGATGTATAATAATTTAATATAGACAAAATGGGAAAAATGAAAAAAATAAAATACTAAAGATAGATTCGAACCTGTGAGTTTTTTATTAGAAAGAATTTGTGTCAAAAAATTTTACCAATGAGACAAACAATCAGGTGTTTAATTTCTTATGGGGTAAATTAAAAATTCTATTGGGGTCACTCAAAGTTACACCACATAAGCAACATATAAAAGCAATATATCAGGGGGTCACTTGACCCCATTGGGTTGCATGTGGTTTCGCCCTTGGTAGTATTTAACTTGACAAATTAAGCGTTGATAGAGCATTAGTGCCTCTTATCTACTTGTTGGGTCAATGTTACAAAATGCAACACCAACTTGTGTCTTAGAAGTCTAGAGTCATAAGATCCCTACAATAAGCAACAACCATGCCATTTCTCTTTTATCCAAACACTCAAAAGTGTTCATATGCTTTTAGAAGCACAATAACTAAGATAAGGTTGTTTAAATAAGTAGATCCTAAACACCCATTTGGATATTCTATATTCTAATACAAATAAAAAATTGATAGAGATAATTTGATTAAAACAAACAGGTAGTTGTCCCTCTTCGAGACGGGCAAGCCTCGAGCTACAATGACAAGAACAAATAAAACATACGATAATTACAAGAACAAATAAAACCACAGCGTGCTTGTGTGGCTCAACATTTTTTTGCTTATCTTTCCCCGTTTAACGGCCATGTCGTAACGTGTTAGCCTAGATCAACTTGCTTTTTGTTTTATATGTTTTACGTTTCGTTTGCGTGGTTTGACGTTTTTACGTCAACTTTTCGTTTGGTTTTATTTTTAGTTTTTTATTTCTTTTTTAATACGAGCTTTTTCGGTGTTGGTGGTCATTGGCGTTGTTGTACCATTGGTGCTATTTGGCACGGTTTTACGCTTTCTGCCGTAAAGCGGGGGTTTTATACTAGTTGAAACCTAAAACCCAAAATTTTAACTATAAATAAAGGGGTCTTATTCTTATTATTTTTCACACCAAACTTTACATCTAGAGCTCTTATAACACCAAATCTCAATCTATAGAACCACTCTTGAAGATCCAAAAAACTTTCCCTATCAAATAAGTTTTAATGTTCTTCGTGTTCATATCTTTTCGATTTTGTTTGTGTAGTAATCATAGATCTAAGATGGATCAAAAGATCAAATAAACATGAAATCATTAAAACTTTGTTTAAACATATCTAGCTTGAATTTTCGGATTTTAATAGATTCACAAGGCCAACTTGGGATTAGCCATATCTCCCTTATAACAAATCTTTTTTTTTTTTGATGATTTTTTGAAAAAATTAAATTCAGAGTCTTATTTTTCAAACCATATAAAGAACATATTCTAACTCGTTGATTTGACCCCTCAAACAGCCCACACAATTTTAGTGTGCGAATAAGTCCAAAGCTGTCAAACCCCAAAATTTTAGAAACTTTTTAATATTTTCATGAATAAAACGAAGACTTATTTGCTTGTTTGGTTTACTTGTTTTTGGAATTGGATGTAATCAACTATTCGGTTTTAATAAGTAATTTTTTTTCGATACTCTTTATCCTTGTGTTATGATTCAATTTCATCATACCCTTGGTGTTTTCGTTTTAGCCGAAGGTATGATACTAATTACCCCTATTACTAGTCTAGAACATCAGTTAATATAACTATCCACTAATCTGAGCATGGAATAAGAGTTTAAGGAATGAGTTGAGAATGGATCAAGCCTAATTAAAAGCTCTAGCGCCATGTTAGAATCAACTGGGTTGATTCGTTTGTGCTTTTTTTGTGAGTAAACCAATACTGGGGTTGTATATTTACAATTGCACTGTAAAACAACTTGTCCCTAAGTTTAAGGAAAGAGAATTACTCAAGCGTAAGATTAGAAGGCGCACAAGTAGCTTCTTCAATTGGATGGTTCTTCCATAATAAAAGCAACTCCAGCACCTATGTTTTTGCTTTTAAAACCCAACAATGCTTAAGAACAGTTGAAGGTTGGAGGTCAATTTCCTAGTCCCTAGTGATAGGCAATGGTGTTATATGAGGAAGTGGTCCGCTAACAGGCTTAAGCATTGAAACATAAAAAACAAGATAGATACAAGACTTTGGTGGCTGCTCCATGTCATAAGCTACAGGCCCAACCTTCCAAAGTATGTGATATGGACAAAAAACCACGCAAAGAGTTTTTCATAACGTCGTTTAGCTAAGCTTTTTAGTCTGTTTGGCTGAATTTTGAGGAAAACAACATCACCCATGTTAAAGGAAAGTTCCCCGCACTTCAAATCAACTTAAGACTTCATTTGATCTTGCGCCTTTTCTAGGTTGGCACACAAGAGTTCAAGCATATCATTTCGAGTAGTGAGTTGAGATTTCTACACAACATTTCATGTCTCTACTAAAACATACCAGGGAAATGGTACTGGATCTCGACCATATGCTGCTACACAAGGAGTGGCCTCAATGGATGAATGGTAACCCGTATTGTAGGGGTATTCAGCTTAAGAAAGGAAGAGCTTTATTTATGAGGCTGCACGCATGTAAAGCTGATAAGCCCTTCACAAATCAATCAAGTACTTCGGTTTGACCATTCATCTGTGAGTGATAACTTGTAATTAACTTTATTTTGGTTTGGCTCAATCAAAACAACTCCCCACCAAAAAATTACTCAAATTTTTAACATCTCGGCAGAAACAATTGAATGAGAAAACCCATGTAACCAGACAAACTCCTTACAAAACACAACCACTCCTTTTGCCATAAACAAATAAGAGAAGGGAATAAAGTGAGCGTATTTACTCAAACGATCAATGACCACCAATATCGTGCTAATACTCTTGCTAGTATATGCATATGAAATATTTTTTTATTCATATTAATTGTAAATTTTTAATTATAAGTACTTTCATAGAGAAAATCGTAAGCTTAAATTTAACGATATTTGATAAACTCTCAAGACAAAATCTTTTTGCAGATTTTGTATTTTTCCTAAAAATGCATAACTTTAGGCTTTAGCCACATGTTTTTTTATATAGGATAATATCAAAACTTAATATTTAGTATCCATTAAATTCAAAAACCAATAGGTACCATCATGTTACCGAGTTCATTAAATGAAAAAAAAAAGAAAGAAAAATTTAAAAGAGAAAAGAAAGAGAGGGAAATAGAAAAGATATAATTTCATTGTATGATGTAGAGTTCGAATAAAATAAAAAAATTATGTGTTCCCGAGTTGAAAAGAAAAGAAACTAAAGTTATAATTAAACTATTATATCCATTTGAATCTTCTAATTAAACTAAGCTGAAAGAATAAAATGATAAAATACAAGATTATAAAATAAAATGATTTCACTCCTTTTGATTCTAGAAAGCTAGAAAGAAATATAATTAAAAAACCTCTAGAACACAAATATTTTTTATTTTTTTTCATCTACTTTTATTATTTTCTTAAATAAAATTGGAGACACAACGTATAAATCAAAGAATTTATAAAAACTCTCGGGTTAATTATTAACATAAGCTAGTTTAGAAACTAACGTAGTTTTAAAATCTAATTTCAAAGAACATAACTAACAAAAGAAAATTCCTTATTAAAACATACAAATATAAAATTATATCAAAATTAATATTGATATTATTACATGCATTTATGATTTAACCATAGAATTTAAGACCCATTAAACACCCAAAAATCTGATATCAAATTCAACAATGTCTGGAAAACAACAACTATTTACAAATCAAACACACTTCAAAACGATCGATCAGTGGTGATTTGGTGCCCTAGTTCTAGCCCTACATTCATGCCCTTCACAAATCTGCAAGAACCCTTTTCGTACAAGCTTCAAAATCCTTAATTTCCTCTAAATCTCCATACCCAAAGACCTTAATCACTTTCTTGAACCTCTTTTTTGACTCTTTGCACTTTCTTTTTTCTTCTAGAATTGTGTGATAATAGATAAGGAAAGAGGGCGATTGTACATCCTGTGGTTGATGATTTCTTAGGTAAAGCACGCGGAGAAATCGATGTTTGAGTGATTGAAAAGGGTTCGTGTTTGATCGATCGTTTGTTGATGGTGAAACCTAAGAATGATTGATTATCTAAAGGGGGTTATAATGCTACTGTGAGCGTTTGATTTCTTGACGTATGTTTCTTTGTCTGTTGATTGCATATATCCACTTGCTTATAGTGTTGTTATTGATTTTTCCTTAATTTGATGATTTTAATTTATAACAAATAGTGTGTGGACTGGCAAATGAAAGTGATTTGAAAATTGAAATCGTAAACAGATGGGTCAGTTTAGGTTTTTGAATTGTGTTGGAATATGCTTTTGCTGATTTTTATTTCTTTTGATGACTGTTGCTTTGAAATGATGCTCATGTTCCCTAATGTAGCTGTAAATAGTGCCTTGAGTGATAATACTATGGTTCCCAAATGAAGCTTTTGATGTACCATGTGAAGGTTTTAGTGGGTTGCAAGCATTTTTGGGTCCTGTTTTTTGTCTGCTGAACTTCAGTTTCGTGCACCTGAATTTCAGGGATATAGACATAATTGGGGATGTGTGTGACAGGGTTGAAACTAGGATAAGTGTGCTTAGAGGGGATATTGATTTCTTCTCTGTAGAGGTAGGCCTCTACCAAGAGTCTTTGTCGAGTCTTTCTTTATTGCGGAGGTACTGGATAGCTGTCAAAGTTGATTCAGGTGATAATTCTGAAGTGCGTGCTTTTTGCAGATGATAAAAGTTCTAAGGCACGCCTAGAAGAGCGATGTGCAGCTTTAGAGGGTAAAGGTTTTAGGATTAGTGGCTCGAAGAGTGAGTACCTTTATTATGGCTTTAGTAGAAAAGGCGAGGATGATGACACTAAGATCACCATCGAAGGTCAAGTGGTTCTGCAATCAACTAAGTTTAAGTACTTAGGATTGTTGGATTAATAATTTTAGGATCAAAACATTATTTAGTATTTCCTATGTTTATGTATTATAAGTGACAAACTTGTTAAACCTACGGTCTGTGAATATAGTACAAAATGACACCATTTATGTGGTTATATGGTAATTAGTTGGCACCAATAACTTAAGGATGCAATAGTTAGAATGTAACAGTCATTTGCACACCTATAAATAGCCATGTGGTCGGTTCGTTTGAGTATAATGTTAAGTATATGTTTTATCGTACATATATTCTCTCTAATCCCTGTTCATGTATTCAAGTGTGTTTTTGCATAATCAGCGAGAGTCATTAAGGATCATTTCTATAGAGTTTGTGGAGACGTAAGGTTAAGGTTAATGACTTTTAGGGTGATGCAGATATGTCTTAGGGATTAGATTTCTCCTAACTTTTTAGTGGAGTTTGCATGGTATTGTTTTTGTGTATTTATGTCTTTGTGCTGTTTTATGGTGCTATATATGTTAGCTACTAATTCACCATGTTTTGTTAGTGGTAGCTTTCTGTGGTATATACTTATGTTGTCTGTTGGTCTATGACTTATTCTGGAGCCAAGGGTCATCCCTTTCGATGTTATATGCTTCTGCTGTATGCTTGTATACAGTTTGTTCTTGAGCCGGGGGTCTCTTTGGAAACAGTCTCTCTATTCCTAGGTATAGAAGTAATATTTTACCTACATCCCACCTCCCCAAACCCCACTAATAGCTTTGCTATGGGTGGGATTCACTAGGTATGGTATTTGTTGTTTTTTGAACTTCAGTTTTGTAGATAACTGACCAGACTACGAAGAAGTACTTGTCAGATCTGATTATTAGTGTCTCTGTTATTCTCTTTTTTGAAATGTGAATACCGGCCTATTTTGCATGAATTCTGTAGTTCTCTTGTATTAACAGTTACGTATGATTACTATATAACTAGCTAAATACGGTCTGACATTCTTAGATAACTGGGGTAGTATTTAGTAAGCAATATCACATATGTGGTTAGTAGATATATATTCTTCTTGTCACCAAACTGCAATATGATTAATAGTTGCCATGCATGGTCTGTTTATGGCCCTGAAACTTGAAGCATTATACATAGCCTGCTTTATACTTCAGTTTCTGCCAACTGTTTGAAAATCTATGTAAGTCACTTGTTTGTTATTTGGTTCATTGCTATGATTTTTAGTTGCTTGTCATAATAGTATAACTGAGTCTTGATTGTTGGTGGTTTGAATGCATGTATAGGTGTTTTTCTAGTTGATAAAGGATATAAGAGGCTTCTCTTTGTGACTTGTGTGCTGATCTATACTGATCCTGTTGTATGTTAATTTTTTTTTCTTATAACTCAATTATAAAGAATTTGATAAGGGTCATGCAATCATCACTGTGCAGAAAAATCTTCACTTACCTCCAATGAATATGAGAATAATAAGGTTAGTGTAGGCGATCAAAAGGAAATAGTGACTCAAGGCTAAAAGAAATAAATGGGATCCGACAGTGATGGTGATAATCTACGTGAAGAGCATTCAAAATCTCCAGAACAAGAAAAATCATTGCAAAGTCATCATACAGATGACAGTGATGAATCAGATGCTGTGGAGCATGATGTGAGTATCAGCCTATTTTTGTTTTTTGTTCTTGTAAAATTGCTTAAATGCTTGTTACGTAAATAATTGCATCTTTTTTGGCTAAATTATTTGTTGGTTACAGGTTAAAGTGTGTGATATATGTGGAGATGCAGGGCGTGAGGATTTACTTGCTATATGTTGTAGGTGCCCTGATGGTGCCGAACACACGTAAGACCAGCTTTGGTTTTTGTGGGACCTTTTATTGGTATTAATAATGGCATTAAATTGTTTTTTTTTCTTCAAATACTGCCAGCTATTGCATGAAAGTAATGAGAGATAAAGTCCCCGAAGGTGATTGGTTATGTGAAGAATGTGAATTGGAGGAAACAAAAATCACAAATCGACAAAGGAATAGCACAGAGACTTCAGCTGAAAATGATCGGTCTTCTGATCCAGCACGTGTGAAAATATCTGGAAAAAGACGCGCAGAAGAATTCGAGACTTCATCATCTTTTAAAAAACGGGCTCTTGAGATCCCAGGGTCAACCAAAGATGTTGACCGTGGGAAAGTGAAACCCAGCCATCATTATCATTCTGATTCTCATTCTGGTAATGAGTCTACAGAAGGGTCACGTTCTCCTGCTACACGCCCACGGTTTCAATCTTTGCGAGGTAAGTAACCAATTCCAAGGCCTGTTTGTATGGCGGAACGGAATGGGTTGGGTAATGGAATGAACAAGGTAATGGAATGGATCGTTTCATTCCATTATCACGTTTAGCTTGGCTTGTAGGGATGGAATGAGCTTTCAGAAGAAAAAGATATTACATTATACGTAGAGATGGTGTAATATTTATTTCTACTGTATACATTTATTTAGTAAAAGTTAATTATATTTCTATGCCGATATAATACAATTTCGTTAAAATTATCAATTAAGGTTATGAATGTGGAGATAAATTTTAGTTAAATTATTTTCTATGCCGATGTAATACAAATTCATTAAAAATATCAATTAAGGTTATGAATGTGGAGATAAATTTTAGTTAAATTTGGAGAACAAATAAGTAACTTAAAATTTTGATTTGTTTATTTATTATAAAATACATTAATAAAACCAAATTACATTGCATTTTGCATACCTTTCATTGATGGAATGAAAATCAAACAAATGCCTTCAGGAATGACCTATTCTGTCCATCAGATAAAGTAACCAAATTCTTTTCCTTTTCATTCATTATTAACAATCATACCATATGCAACCTTAATTCTTCAGAAGTTTGTATTTGATTTTCTTATATGAATTTCTGGTATTATAGTTTAGTTTTCTCATTCAGGTGGTTTTTCCAAGTCCAGTTCATTCAGCTTCCCAAATGCAAAGTCTAAAACTAAACTTGTAGATGAAATGGTTCATAAAAGGCCGAAATCAACAGAAGAACGTTCTTCTCGTGATACGATTGCAGCCAAAGAAATGTCAAAATCTATGTCATTTAGATCTACAAACTTGGGACGTTTTGGTCCTAGTGGTTCTAAAGTTAAAATGTTGTCTCCAAATTCTTCTCATGTTCAGGATCTTAGAAGTCTGATAAACAAAAAGGAAAGGGGTTTAGAAAGGACTAATTCAGTTAAAATAAATACTTCCAGTTCAGCTGCTTTGACTCCAAAAGGTGATAAGTTATTGTCATCTCGTGGTGAAACTAATTCAGTTCCTTCGTGTTCCAACTCTGAAGCAAAACCGTCAAAGGCGGACAGTAAAATCACTTCTGGATTGAAAGCAAACAGCCGTTCGGTTAATATAGGTAAATAGTCTTTTGTTTCTCAAAGTATGTTCTTTTTTCTTCATATAGCTATATGTTTTTCTATATATTGCATGCTTTATGTTCTGAGTATATCGTGATTGCAAGCCAAGGGTCTCTCTGGGTGCAACCTCTATCTTTCAAGGGTAGAGGTAACATTTGCCCTCATCTCACCCTCCCCAAACCCTACTATTCGAGTGAGATTTTACTAGGTATATTTGTTTGTTTAGTTATAACTTAATTACCAAAAACGCGAAAAAAGTGATTTATATTTAAAAAAAATTCCAAATTCGTCTAGATAACCGTCCTTTAACAAGTTATGAGTGTTGGGCCTAAATTTGCCTAAAATTTTGGGTCTCTAAGGGGTACAGAGTGGGACATTTCTGAGTGCATCTCTGGTTATAAGGATAATCTTATGTTTGATCAATATTTCTTGTGCAGCATTTTCATGTGTTTTCTTGAGTTTTCGTATTAGGTCAAACTGACAAGCAGTTGCCATCATCCCCCACTAAGGTTGGAACTACACCATCATCTAGTGGAACTATCAATTCTGTTGAACATAAGTCTATTGACAACTCATCAAAAGTGACATCTAAAGATTCAACTGATCTTGCTGATGGAACCAAGGAAAATACAACGGGCCCATCTAGTGTTCCATGCCAGAACAGTAAACAATCGAGTAATTCTGCACAAGGGTCATTGGGTAATAATGCATCGGCTATAAAAATTTCAAAAGATGTGAAAAACGGCGAGAACAAATTAAAGGATGCAATTAGTGCAGCATTGCTTAAAAAGCCTGGAATTTATAGAAAGAATAAAGTTTCTGATCAAGCTAATGAAATGTCTGTCCCGGCCGTGAATAATGAAGCATCCGTTGTTGACAGCATACCACCTTCAAGAAACTCAGGGAGTTTAAATTCTGCTGAGGTGTCTTCAAATGAAGGACATGGACAAATTTCACGAACTTCTAGTGTTGATCATTCGAAACAATCAAACGGTAAGAGTTATAAGCCATCCATGCTACTCCCTGCTGACATGGCATTGTCTTCTCATCTAAAGAATCAAGCTATTCCTGATCATGAATGCATCTGGCAGTATGTTTCTTCTCCTAACCCGTACTTCTGTTTTTCTTTTATGGATTTGAATACTTAAAGTTGCTCCTTTTTGTAGGGGAAGTTTTGAGATTAATAGAAGCGGTAAAACGGCTGAATTTTGGGACGGTTTGCAGGCTCATTTGTCAACTTGTGCATCACCTAGAGTTCTTGAAGCTGTGAATAAATTTCCTCATAAAATTCTTTTAAATGGGGTATCACGTGTTAGTGCCTGGCCCTCACAATTTGAAAGGCGTGGTGTAAAAGAGGACAATATTGCAGTATATTTCTTTGCTAAAGACCTTGAGAGGTAACAACATATTCTATCCCCTATTTTTAGTTATGAATGGTTGATCCAGGTTATGTTTAATCTCTAACGGGTTAAATAAAAAAATAGTTAAAATTGAACAAGTCAACTGGTTCAATCGGTCACAACCCGCCCAAAGTTTATGTTTAATGCATAAAACGTCCTCAACCATTTTATTTAAAAATTAGTTAAAGTAAGGTAATCTTGTCCCAAAATTAGTTTTTCAGAAATAAAGAGAACACAATTCAAGATATGTATAATTAAGGCACTTTCTAGTGAATGGAATGCAGATTTTACCCTTAATGGGTAAGATATTTATGATGGTGGACATGAAAATGGGAAAATCAATTATATAACTATGCAATTTAAAAGCTGGACAATAAATTTTGGGTGTAGGAACAATTTGATGTAATCATATTTGACATGTTAATTATTTTTGGAAAAACATTTTTCTTTTGGAAAC